>ML789311.1:804819-851689 GCA_009831015.1 Picea engelmannii
AACACAAACCAACACAATAGATAAGAACACTTATCTTATGAAATATATAACCTCCTGCAAAGGACAAATGTTCCTCCCAATCGTAGAATATTTTTTCTAGTTCTCAACAGTAAGTCACCCCCAATATGGGTCTATGAATCCACAAGAGATGATGGTCCCTAAGGTTAGTTAATGCCCCCCTCTCAACAGTAAAACTCACAACTAATTCCAGTCCATCAGCTCACTTCCCCTCAACCTGCAAAATCCAATGGATGTAATCCCCCTTCATTTCTTAGAGTCCCTCAAGTCTTTACACTCCCCTCCAGGGGTTCCAACACATGTTGGACATGAAATCTACTTGTTGGGACCTCAAGATTTATACAGTTGCAAACATGAATTCGCCCAATAGAAAAAAACATGCTTCCCTAAATGAATTTTGAACAACACATTACTCACAGGCATAAAACCTCTTTCTCCATGAAATTTCAACTCTAAAAAAAATACTAAACTTGCCCACAACAACTACCTTAAAGATTCAACACTCATAACTTATTTTCTAGCCAAAAAAACCCATGTAAAAACTACTCTCTATGAGAAAACGTGAATCTACCATTCTCCTCCTCTACCCATATGGATTTTATCTCTTTCTCATTCTTGCTTCACATTCACTCTTCCCCAAGCTAATTTTACTCAACCGCCATGCTCTCAATAACTATGGGAAGTGACTCCCACACTAACCCTCTTACATGAATTCAATGATTGGGATCTATAACACTCAACAGATAATGGAAGGTTCATGGTAAGGATAATTTAGAAAGAAATGGTTGGGGATTAATAAATATGGGTGAACTCTCCCCCTTGGACCCCTTCCCTCTCTTGTGTATACTTAGCCCCCAAATATCCGTCTGTGTCCATCTGCAGCTAGCGATACATTTTATTGATTATATTCAATTTACATAATTTACATATTACATATCTTTGGCTCTTAGCTATACACTACATTTACAATATACATTTCTAGTTTGGGGTTTAAAAATGGGGATGTTACATCCCCCCCCCTCCCTACAGATTTCATTTTCCTTAGTGCACTTTACACCTTGACATATCTATAAAAAAATTACATCAAAACACTTGATAATTTTTTAACTTAATGACTCACGCAAGAATTACAACCAACAAATCCCTTTTCCCCTCAGCCTCCAAATTGGTTGGATAATATTCTTAGAGTTCTGGATCCATGAAATCTAGCTGCCAAAATGGAGCCTTCATTCTCTTATGTACAAATTTACATTTAGTTTTATTCAAAATTTGCAAAAAAATGTGGGTATGCTTCCTGCATGGATTCCTTGTGCTTTCATGTAACATCTTTGGCACTGTAATAGTTCCATTTAACCTTTACCAAGATAATGGATTTGTTCCCGAGAAATTTGAATTTCCAGTCTAGAATGTGCACTGGTTCCTCCCAAAAATCCCCTTCGTGTTCCACCTGAATCACATTCTAATCAATCACATGATTAGGATCAGATACATACTTTTTAAATAAATAAATATGTAACACATTGTGAATTCTCATGGATCCAAGTAATGCTAGCATGTATGCAACTAGCTATATGTTTTCTAAGACCTCAATATCTCGTTTCCAACTCTAATTCATCTATGGCATAATTTATTTCATGTTCCTTCAATTTTATGGATTCATAACAAATCACATGTCCATTTTTTATAAGGACTCCATTGAGCCCTTCCTTTCATGCATCTGTGCACAAAACAAAATCCTCATATGGATTTGTAACTTTTAAAATATGTGCACTAGTTATAAAATCATTGTTTTCATGGAGTATTTTGGCCAAAAAAGAAGTTTTGAGTGTTGAATCTTGAAGGTAGTTGTTGAGGGCAAGTTTGACAATTATTTGAAGCTGACATTTTGTGGAGAAAAAGATTATGCGCCTCGCAGTAACATGTTGTTTAAAATTCATCAGGGTAAGAATGTGTTTTGTTGTTGGTTGAATTCATGTTTGCAACTATAGAATTACTAAGGTCCCAACAAGTATATTTCCTATCCAAACTATGTTGGAATCCCTAGAGGGGAGTGGAGAATCCCAAGGGACTATGAGTAGTGAATGGTGATTCCATCCCTTGGGTTATGCAGGTTGAGGGGAAGAGAGATGGTGGAATAGAATTAGCTGTGAGTTTTTATGTTGAGAGGGGGGAATTATTCATCCTTTGGGACCACCATATCATGTTGATTCATAGCCCCAACTCGGGGGTGACTTACTGTTGAGAACTAAAACAATAGGTCTACGGTTGGGAGGAACGTCTATCCTCTACAATGAGTTTCATATTTCATAAGATAAGTGTTCTTATATGTCGTGTTGATTTGTGTTATATATATATATTGTTGTGCATTTTACTCCAAGTTATCTTGGTTATTGTTGCTTGTTGTGAGCATAATGATACATTTAAATCATTATTTATGTGGTTTAATTTTGATGTATATTATTTAGTTGTCTCTATGCACATCTAAGCAATTGCAATTATATATTTAATTAGTATGGACATCTGAATGAGTTTGAATCTCATGTTGTGTGTTATTTCAGCATGTAGATTTTGTATCATAAAATTTTATTGAGTCGTTTTAGTAAGTGATGTGACCCAACTAGGGTTTAGAGAGCCACTTTCCATAGTTATTGAGATCACAAGGGTTGAGTACAATCAACTTTGGGAAGAGTGAAATTCAAGCAAGCAAGAGAATGAGAGGAAATTTGTATGGGTAGAGGAGGAGAATGAAAGATTCACGTTTTTGCATAGAGAGCAGTTTTTACATGGAGTTTTCTAGCCAACAAAGAAGTTCTAAGTGTTGAATCTTGAAGGTAGTTGTTGTGGGAAAGTTTAGTAGTTGTTTTGAGATGAAATTTTGTGGAGAAAGAGGTTTTGCATATGGGAGTAACATGATATTCAAAATTTGACAAGGGAAGCACACATTTTGATACTAGGAGAATTTGTGTTAGCATCTATATAATTACTAAGTTCCCAGAAAGTAGAATTCATGTCCAAACTATGTTGGAATCCATGAAGGGGAGTTGAAAAGCCTAAGGGACTATGAGCAGTGAACGGAGATTCCATCCCTTGGGTTTTGCAGGTTGAGGGGAAGAGATATGGTGGACTGGAACTAGCTGAGTTTGATTGTTTAGAGGGGGACATTAGATAACCATAGGGACCATCGTCTCTTGTGGATTCATAGCCCCAGTTCGGGGGTGACATACTATTGATAACTGGAACAACAGGTCTATGTTTGGGAGGAATGTTTGTCCTCTGTGGTGGGTTGCATATTTCATAAGATAAGTGTTCTTATATGTCATGTTGATTTGAGTTAAATATAGAATTTAGCATGACATCACTTACTAAAGCGACTCATTAAAACTTTTTGATACCAAATATATATGCAGAAATAATGCACAACATGACATTCAAACTCATGCAGTTGCCCATACTAATTAAAAATGTAATTTCAATTTCTTAATTGTGAATAGAAACAACTAAGTATCATACAACAACATTCAACCACATAAATAAGGATTCAAATGCATCATTCTTCTCACAATGAAAAACAATAACTAAGATAACTCAGAGTAAAATGCACAATAATATATATATATCAATATTTAACACAAATCAACACAGAGGATAAGAACATATCTTATGAAATATGCATGTCGTTGCAAAGGACAGATGTTACTCCCAACTGTAGACCCAATGTTCCATTTCTCAATAGAAAGCCACCCACTAGCTAGGGTTGTGAATCCACAAGCGATGATGGTCCCTAAGGCTAGTTAATGTCCCCATCTCAACAGTCAAACTCAATGATAATTCTATTCCACCAACTCTCTTCCCGTCAACTTTCAAAACTAAAGGGATGGAATCCCCCTTCACTTCTCATAGTCCCTCAGGAATTTCCACTCCCCTCCAGGGCTTCCAACACAGTTTGGAAAAGAAATCTACTTGTTGGGACCTTAGGAATTCTACAGATGCAAACGCAAATTTTCCCAGCAACAAACAACATACTTCCCTTGACTAATTTCAAACAACGCATTACTCCTAGGTGCACAACCTATTTCTCCATTAAATTTCAGCTCCGAACAAATTCTAAACTCACCCACAACAACTACCTTCAATATTCAACACTTATAACTTCTATGCCGGCCATAAAATTCCATGTAAAAACTACTCTCTAGGAGAAAATGTGAATACGTCATTCTACTCCTCTACCCATACAAATTTCCTCTCTTTCTCTTGCTTTGTTGACTTGCACTCTTCCCCAATATAATTTTATTCATCCCCCATTCTCTTTATAACTATGGGAAGTGACTCTCACACCAACCCTCTTACATGAATTCAATGATTGGGCTTTAGAACACTCAACAACTAATGGAAGTTTCATGGTAAGGATAATTTAGAAAGAAATGGTTTGGGTTTAATACACATGGGTAAAATCTTCCCCTTGGAACCCTTCCCTCTCTTGTGGATACTTAGCCCCCAAATATTCGTCTGTGTCCATATGCAGCTGGAAATACATTTTATTCATTATATTCAATTTACATCATTTACATATTACATCGCTTTGGATCTAGACCATACATTACATTTACAATATACATCGTTATTTTGGGGTTTGAAAATGAGTATGTTACATTAAGAATCCTTGTAAAGGTGTTTTTGAGGAGAACCTTAGTGAATATACTTTTTATAAGGAACAAATTGGGGATCCAACCTCTATTCTTATTTTGATGGAAGCCAAGTTTCATAAAAAGAGTCCATTAGTAGCCCCTGGGGTGTTCCTTTTCTCACAGGGACAAATTCCAAGACATAATGTGGATGAAACATCCCCCACTCCACATATTTTTGTTATCTCTCAAGTTAGAAGTATTACCTTCATGTCACACTAATTTCTTATATCTATGCACAAGGTCATTTTTAAAGAAAACATGCATCATGGTAACTTAAAAAAATTAAAGAAATTTGATTTGCATTTTTTTCAATGAGTGATCAATAATAAACTCCATAATACTTTATATACACATATATAACTAACTTATTTAGAGGGGCCTTATTCATAGCTATATATTTGGGAATATAGAGAAGATGAGAGAATAAAATTGAACTCAAAGGAGGTTAAACATTACTTTATTAACATCCATATTCATGAGTAAGAAAATTAAATGGATATGCTTGAATACATAGAACCATAAATTTATTTCAATAATTATATTATACAATCCACTAGTAGGGAAACACCAATAACCACACTAAAACTTGTATTCATTCATTAGTAGTCAGAATGCCTCGGTCCTGATTACAAATCAATACACTTCACATTTCAAAAGATATAAAAATTGGCTCTAGAATGGCTAGGTAACCTCTATCCTGGGATTTTCTAATACCCTTTACGTAGAATATTGAATCAAATCTAGGTTATATAAAGAATGAGGGAAGAGAACATGTAAGATAACACTAATGTGAGAGATCAACTTTAGAGAAACTAGTCAAAAGTATTACTATAATAGGCCTTGGTCATATAAAAATCTCCAAATTATTTCTCTTTCTAAATATCAATCCTTTGGTGTCGTTTCCATCTTCTTCTCTCATATAATTGGGCTCCCTTCTCATGCATGTGGCTATTTTGCATTTCCTGGGAACTTGTTAGGCTTAGTAGATAATTCCCTATGTTAGTGCCGCAAAAGTAGGAAGGAATTGGTAAGGTGTAAGAATAAATAATTATATATTCATTTATTCCCTTTATCTATTTTGGAACTCAACTCTTTTGAGATTCTATAGGTAGTCCACTTTTCATAGCGATGCAACCTTGGCTAATGTGTCAACTACTTCCAAAGGAGTGATCTGTTTGAGTAGAATTTGTGCTAGGGGTGAGATATTATGTGGGGTCCATGACTCAATTAGAAAATTTTGATGGGGATTTTTTTTATTGTTGTGGACTTAGCTAGGATTGTGTGGTGACACAATCATATACTTTATTTACCCTTTTATGCGCTTCTTTTGAGGGATAATTCTCGTGCCACAACATTATGATTGAATTATCCAGATCCATTTTTTCCACAAAATTTACTAGTGGCAATTTCTAGCTCAGGAGATTTATGATGTTCGTAATGTCCACCAAACATTGAATATGACCCGATGTGACGCAACCGAACCCCTCGGAGAATGACCGCACCCACATGACCTTCTTTCCCTTCGGACCGAAGAACTCAAACGTTCTTCTATTTCTCTATCGAGAAATCTGCACCCACAGTTTTTTCGCGCGATCCTCCTTCCTTGATTTATCGGAGGATCGAAACTCGCGGATTTCGCAAGTCCACTGTCGATCACTGGGTTCTTGAATCCCCGAGATCCGATGGTCAGTCAATCACTGACTTTTCTTCCTCCGCTATCGAGACTTCTCTCTAACGCGTCTTCGCACCTCGCGACACCAACCACTTGGGTTTTCAACCTTTTCTACCTGATGCATTGAAACGCCGATGTCGGGACTTCCGTGCTATTGCGATCTCACCACTCACAAGGTTGACTGACTTCTACGTCGAACTCCGATACCCGAGACACCGAAACTCACGATCTTGCTCCCTCGCGACTTGGAGTACCCGATACTTGGGTCTCGCCTTGCGATCTTCCACGTTCGCGAGATCTCCCGATCTCTGACACCTGTCCTCCACTTCTCCGACTCCCTGTGGCCCACACTATCTATGCAACCATCGGGATGTCACGTCTCGCGACTTCACGATTCCCACTGCAATCACTCAGAGCTTCAACTCCCGATTTCCTGATATGGAGACTACGTGTAGATCTGACGGCCCCTTTTTTTCTCGGATTTATGCTCCACTCTTTCTGATCTTTGAACACTTTCCTCACGTGTGCCAATAACTTCCCTGCACATCCCCGAGATCTAACGATCCTCGGAAATTTGCGAAATATCTCAGAGGATTTCAGTCATCCGTCCTCTCCTTGACGATTCCTACAAAATGAAACAAGCGCTTCCTCCACAAAGACTTGTTCACCTGCCCGCGAGCTTTTAACGCTTGCTCGAACGCTTCAATGCACAAACTCTCCCTGTGCAATCCTTTGAAAATCTCAAAGGCCTACTCCTCCTAAGCTTTTTCTCGACGTCTCAAGTCCTTCTGAAAACGTCTTGCACGCACTCCTTGCGGCAACTCTTCAACAACTTCTAAGTGTTGAAGGCGTTCGACTCTGCACACACCTACAACAACAGTCTTAATTCCCTTTGCTCAAAATCACAACTCTGAGACTTCATCTAGCCTGTGCATGCCTTGCACGGCTCTGGTGCCAAATCTGCACTTCTGGGAACTTAGAACCAAAATTTATCTCTATCTGAAGCCCTCTGTCAACACACTCCTTGCATGAATTCTCTGGCTCAAAATAGAGAAACAATTGAAACTAATTCCTTCCCCCTTCCATACTTCAATTCAACCATGAAATCACATACACAGCATATAAAAGCAAGTGCATGACAAGAAGAAAACATTCATGATCATAACATCAATACACAGAGAATAAACACATAACCATGGATTTGAATCAAAGCTTTCTTCTATTAATTCAATATCTGTACATGGATGTTCTTCATACAATTATCTACATGCTCTTCTCTTCCTGAATGCTTGATAATCCAAAATAATGTTACAATGTACAATGAGGGTGTCTATATCCATTTTCCCTCTTGGACTCCAAAGCTATCAAATCTAGAATTAAATATTCTATCTACTTTACATTAACTATCTTAAATGCCTCATCTACATAAGGATGAGAGTTATCTGCTCAAGGTCCATTTCAATATACAAGTGCACTGTCTCTTAAATGGATCATTTAAGATTTGTGCCTCAATCCCCAAAGTGTTCTCAAAATTTGTGTTGGCTTGTCCAGCTGTCTTCCGCTCCACACTAGCTCGCTTGATGTATGAGCGATGCTCCTGCATCATACTCCCTGGCTTGAAAAATTTCATGGGCTCCTGTCCATGAGCTCCTGTACGGTCTGTCCATGCTTCTGTATCACTGCTTCAGTCTCCCAACTGCCATCCTCCACTGGGTGATTTTTCCACTTGACCAGATACTCATAGTATTCTTTTCTCCTGGTCTTCTTACCTACTCTCTTGTCCAGTATGCATTCCATCTATGGATTTTCTGCAACTAGCAATTGCTTTGCCCACTGGATCACTAGCTCCTCAGTTCCAGTCTCTACTTCTCTAGCCTTGTATGGGTATAAGTCTGTGACATTGAATATCGGAGATATTCCGATGCCATTTGGCAACTGGATTTCATAACCGTTTTCTCCATATTTTCTCAAGACCTTACATGGCCCGATTTTCTTCATATTAAGCTTGTTATATGTTCCTCTCGGGAACCTTTCCTTCCTCAAATGTGCCAGAACCAGATCGCCAACTTCAAACTGAAGTTGTCTCCGATGCTGATTTGCTCTACGCTTATACTCCTGGTTTGATTCTTGTAGCTGTTACTTCACCTTGCTGTGAAGTTCGTGCATTGCCTCAACGAATTCTTCTGCACTAGCATTGCTAGTCGCGGTCTGTTCTGAATCTCGCAATTCAAAAACTCCTCTCAGCTGCATCCCATATACAACTTGAAATGGACTTTTCCCTGTACTCTTGTTCACTGAGTCGTTGTATGCGAATTCTACCTGTGGCAATACGCTATCCCAGCTGCTATGGTGCTCCATCACCAAGCTCCTCAGCAAGTCTCCCAGACTTCTATTCACCACCTCTGTTTGTCCTTCCATCTGAGGATGATACGCAGAACTAAACATCAAGTTAGTTCTTATCTTCTTCCATAGCGTCCTCCAAAAATTCCCTATGAATTTGGTGTTCCTGTCCGAAACAATACTTTTCGGAAATCCATGTAGTCGAATGACCTCCTTGAAAAATAGATTTGCGATTTGAAAAATATGACTCATTCAGCTTCACGAATGTCTTGTCATGGCCAAAATGTCCCGCCAATCCACCACTGTGCTTTTCCTTCAACAGGTTCTCCCTCATGGAGCATTTCGGAATACACAGTTGATTTCCTCTGAACAACAATCCCTCCTGAATCATGTAATCTATCCATGGACTCCTGTCTCTGAGAACTGGATTCTCAGCTACTTCATACGCCTCTCCAAAAAATACATCTCCTGCGTACATGTCCCTGAGATTTTCAAAACCCAATGTTTTGACTCAGAATTCCTGCAGCAACAACCACTTCCTGCTCAAAGCATCAGCCACTTTGTTAGCAGTACCTGAAATATGCTTAATCACAAATGTGAAATTCTGCATATACTCTACCCATTTTGCATGTTTCTGATTCAACTTCTCCTGTTGAGTCACGAACTGTAATGCATGATTATCACTGTACAATACAAATTCTTTTGGGATTAAGTAATGCCTCCACTTCTTCAATGCCTATATGATAGCATAAAATTCCTTATCATACGTGGAGTACTTCAGTTTTGCTTCATCCAGCTTCTCACTGAAATATGCAACTGATCTGTCTTCCTGACTCAAGATCGCTCCTATGGCATACCCGCTTGCATCACATTTCACTTGAAATGTCTTCTGGAAATCCGACAACACCAACACTGGTTGTTCCATGATCTTTCGCTTCAACAGATTGAAACTCATCTCAGCCTTTGCTGTCCAATGAAAAGACTTATGTCGCTTCTTCACTGTATCCATCATTGTTGCGCTAATTCCACTGAAATTCCTGATGAATTTTCGGTAGAAACTAGCCATTCCATGAAAACTTCTCACCTCGAAAATATTTCTCGGTGATGGCCAATTTTTAATTACCTCCACTTTACTTGGATCCATCTTCAATTCATTTGCCGATATGACAAACCCCAAGTAAATGAGTTATGTCTTCATAAATGAAGATTTCCTCATGTTGATCAACAACTTCTCTTGCTGTAGCTTCTTCATTACTGCAGCTAAATGCTTTAGATGTTCTTCTTTTGTTTTGCTGAAAATCAATATGTCATCTAAATAAACAATGGCAAACTTACCAATGAATTCCTTCAGCACTTCATTCATTAACCTCATGAATGTACTCGGTGCATTCGTCAAGCCAAACGTCATGACTAGCCATTCGTACAACCCTTCGTTGGTTTTGAAGGCTGTCTTCTATTCATCGCCTTCCCTCATGCGAATCTGATGGTATCCGCTTTTCAAATCAACCTTTGAAAACAAATTGGCTCCATTTAAACAGTCCATCAAGTCATCCATCCATGGCAATGGAAACCTGTATCTGATGGTTATCTTGTTAATGGCTCTAGAATCAATGCACATTCTCCAACCTCCATCTTTCTTTGGACTCAGTACCATTGGAACGACACACGGACTCAAGATTTCCCTGACCAAATCCTTTGTCCAACAAATCCTGGACCTGTCTTTTAACCTCCTCATTTTCTTGCGGCGTCAGCCTGTACGCGGCTTTGTTCGGAAAACTAGCCCCTAGTATGAGGTCTATGTGGTGACTCGCACTTCTCATCGGTGGCAACGAATGAGGTAATTCGTCCACTATGATGTCAGCAAACACTTCCAGCAGTTCCTGAACCTCATTCGGTAAATCATCCACTCTTGTGCTAGTCAGAACAATCCTCGACTTCCTAACCACAAAGAATTGTGGAACTTCTTTCTTCTCCATCTCTATAAGAAGATCCTTCCCACTCATGAGAAGTATTGTGTTTCTTACTTTCGGCTTCACCTCCTTATCCTTTATCGGAAGCAACTTGTGTATCCTCCCATTCTTCTCTAAAGTATACGTGTTCATCCTCCCATCATGAACCACATTTCTGTCATATTGCCATGGTCTACCCAGCAATAAATGACATACATCCATGGGAATGACATCACATAAGACCTTATCATTATACCCCCCTATCTTAAATTCAACTAAACACTATTTAGTGACACTCACCTGATGCCCCTTCTGTAGCCATGAAACTTTGTATGGACTCGAGTGATCAGTTGTCTCTAGCTCCAACTTCTCTACCATCTTGGTTGAAATGAGATTATCCGTGCTACCACTGTCCACGATTACCTTGCACACCCTATCCTTGTTCTTGCAAGTTGTTCTGAACAGTCTAGTCCTTTCAGCTAAACTCTCCACCTCCTTCTTAGGTGTCAAAAGGACTTTATGCATCCCAAGCGATCTTCCACCTTCTGCATCTTCTGTCTCAGCATCACGCTTTTGTTCTTCTATGATTTGAGCTTCTCTGATGTCCTTATTTTTCTATGGACACTCAAATGACTTGTGTCCATTCTTCCCACATGTGAAACATGTAATTACTCCACCTCTGCCTCTTCTTCTACCTCTAGTACGAGGAAAATTATTTGCGTTAGCATAATCTCCTCTCTACTCATTATGTTGCCCTCTTTGTTCAACATATGGCCCTCGCTGTGAGGTCCCACCTCTTTCAACCTTACCCTGAGGTTACTTCCATTCCTCCTTGGGCTTCTGGAACTTCTCCTGGGAAACTGCTTTGCCTCTGGGCTGACTCCTGCCTTGCCCTCGCTGACCTTGCTTACGGCTCAGCTTCTCTTCAGCTTTCAGAGCCATCTGGTAAGAATCCTCCACCGTCCTGATGGTAACCATGCTTAACTCATCCTGAATGTCATATCTCAAACAATTCAGATATCTAGCAACCTTCTCATCATCGCTCTCTCGATGACCTGCTCTGATGTTCAGTCGATAGAATTCCTCAGTGTATTCTTTCACTGTCATCAGGTTCTGCATTCTCCTGAATAGAGTGATTTGATAATCTCTTGGGATCAACTTCACCTTCATATTCATGATCATTTGATCCCAGATTTTGATCTTCTGCTTGCCCTTGCAGCGTCTGTCAGCTTGTAACTCGTCCCACCACAATGCTGCATGTCCTTTCAAGCGTGTGAAAACATGTCTGACCTTCTTATCCTCTTCAATATCCTCATAATCGAAGTAGGTGTCAAGAGCTCTAATCCAATCTAGTAGCTCCTCTGCATCCAGATTTCCCTCGTAAACTGGAATGTCCATTTTCGCCTTCACACCCATTCTGGCGATAGCTTTAATCAATCTCTCAATTGATGCATCTTCGGCTGCAACTTCCTCCTCTCTTTCATCCTCAATTTCACCCTCGGAATCACTAAGATCCCCTGCGCTAGCTGTGCATCTCTGCATTGTTTCCATCTCCTCGAGTCTTGCTCAGAGATCTCTCATCTGCCTCTCCATTTCTGGATTTCATGCCGATCTACCTCTTCTTCGCACCTTTCTATCTTCTGGGTCAGGTGCTTGTCTTTCTCTTCTGGGCGGCATGGTGAATTTCTCCTTCTCCTACTATAAAAAAAACAAAGAGATATTCCCGCTCTGATACCACTCTGACGCAACCGCACCCCTCGGAGCATGAACGCACCCACAGGACCTTCTTTCCCTTCGGCCCGAAGAACTCAAATGTTCTTCTATTTCCCTATCAAAAAATCTGCACCCACGGTTTTTCCACGCGATCCTCCTTCCTTGATTTATTGGAGGATAGGAACTCGTGGCTTTCGCGAGTCCACTGTCGATCACTGGGTTCTCGAATCCCCGAGATCCGATGGTCAGTCAATCATTGACTTTTCTTCCTCTGCTATCGAGACTTCACTCTATCACATCTTCGCACCTCGCAACACCAACCACTTGGGTTTTCAACCTCCGCTACTCGATGCGCCGAAATGCCGATGTCAGGACTTCCATGCTATCACGATCTCACCACTCACGACTTCGCTACTCGTGAGGTTGACTGAATTCTACATCGAAATCCAATACCCAAGACGTCAAAACTCGTGATCTCACTCCCTCGCGACTTGGAGTACCCGATACTTGGGTCTGGCCTTGCGATCGTCCACGTTCATGAGATCTCCCGATCTCCGACACCTGTCCTCCACTTCTCCGAATCCCTGTGGCCCACGCTATCTACGCAACCATCGGGATGTCGCATTTCCCGACTTCGCAATTCCCCCTGTAATCGCTCGGAGCTTCAACTCTCGATTTCCCGATATGCGAGACTACGTGTAGATCTGATGGCCCCTTTTTTTCTCGAATTTACGCTCCACTCTTTCTGAGGTTTGAAAAATTTCCTCACCTGTGCCAATACCTTCCTTGCACATCCCTGATATCTAACAATCCTTGGAACTTTGCGAAATATCCCAGAGTATTTCAGCCATCCGTCCTCTCCTTGATGATTCTTGCAAAATGAAACAAGTGCTTCCTCCACAAAGAATTGTTCACCTGCCCGCGAGATTTTAACGCTTTCTCGAACGCTTCAATGCACAAACTCTCCCTGTGCAATCCTTTGAAAATCTCAAAGGCCTACTCCTCCTGAGCTTGTTCTCGACATCTCAAGTCCTTCTGAAAATGTCTTGCACGCACTCCTTGTGGCAACTCTTTAACAACTTCTAAGTGTTGAAGGCGTTCGACTCTGCGCACACCTGCAGTAGCAGTCATAATTCCCTTTTCTCAGAATCACAACTTTGAGGCTTTGTCTAGCCTGCGCATGCCTTGCATGGATCCAATGCCAAATCTGCACTTCTGGGAACTTAGAACCAAAAGTTATCTCTATTTGAAGCCCTCTGTCAATGCACTCCTTGCAGACAAATTCCACTGCACTCCTTGCAGGAATTCTCTGGCTCAAAATAGAGAAACAATTGAAACTAATTCCTTCCCCCTTCCATACTTAAATTCAACCACAAAATCACATACACAACATATAAAAGCAAGTGCATGATAGGAAGCAAACATTCATGAGCATAACATCAATACACAGAGAATAGACACATAACCATGGATTTGAATCAAATCTTTCTTCTATTAATTCAATATCTGTACATGGATGTTCTTCATACAATTCTCTGCATGCTCTTCTCTTCCTGAATGCTTGATAATCTAGAATAATGTTACAATGTACAATGAGGGTTTCTATATCCGTTTTCCCTCTTGGACTCTAAAGCTATCAAATCTAGAATTAAATATTCTATCTACTTTACATTAACTATCTTAAATGCCTCATCTACATAAGGACGAGAGTTATCCACTCAAGGTCCATTTCAATATACAAGTGCGTCGTCTCTTAAATGGCTCATTTAAGATTTGCACCTCAATCCCCAAAGTGTTCTCAAAATTTGTGATGGCTTGTCCAGCTGTCTTCCGCTCCATGCTGGCTCGCTTGATGTATGAGCGATGCTCCTGCATCACGATGTTGACTGGATATTTCCCCTGTGACTTTTTCTCAAGTAACAACAAATCAAGACTAGATTGAGAAGACTAAAATCTTCCCTCATAAACAAATGTGGAAACTGAAAAATAATTACTTTTCTCTAGGAGAGAGTAGGGAAATAGAGAAGGAGAAAGTGTGCACCTTTAACCCTTCATTTGATGTCGATCCCAACTCCTATGTTTTGAAGCGCTCTTGACCTCTATCGGAACAAGCCTGCAAAATGAAATCAATAAGAATATTGCAACGAGGTAGTTACATAATAAAGTAGAATATATATCATGTATTATATCCAAAGAAATTATGAATAATGATAACATACAATTATTGTGATGAACACAAAATTGGAGGGAAAATAAATCTTTATTAACACCAAATATGAAATTTAGTTACAACCTAACTCGCTTCTGGCACTACTTCAAAACCAATTGTCGGGGTTCCTCCACAGATCCTTCAAGCATCTACTCAACAATGAGGCTCTTCCTTGAATATCCCAATAAGGATAAGGAGACAACTTTTGAATATATAAAAAGGAAGAAACACTAGAAAAGGAGTTTCCAGGTTGGGGGATGTTACTTAGAGGATAAAAGGAATAGGGAATCTTGATATATTTCAACAACATGACCTTGCACCAAAATAATTCCCCTCATCTTTACCCTCAATGGTGATTTTATACCATCCCAAAGAGGTTAGGGAGGTTGAAATTCATTTATTATGGGCTCAGGTACATTGGGAAACGATCCCAACCGGAAAACCGGCTCGAAATTGTGGAAATATTTTATTTTTCATGATTTTTGAGGGCATCCGCATGCTACAAGATTGTAAGGCATGGATGTCCATGGGCTTCAAGCTTGCAAGGCACATATGTCTACGCGTTGCATAAGGAAAACTCACGGGTATAAAAAAATGTCAAGTTTTTTAGATGAGTTGATGAGGAAAGTGTGGGATTTTACAACATACTAGATGAATAATAAAATGCAGAACGTAAATATTTAGTAAGAAGTAATGGAACAACCATATTATAGCTATAACAATACTAGAATAACACCAGAAAGAGCACCTTTATTAGAGATAGAAATGTTCACTTGCCTCTTTGAGGGAGAAACCTCCAATAGAGCAGAGCTCTATTACAATAAAATACAAGACAAAAATATCTAATGCCTCCTACTCTTATTTATACTAATTCTATCTTCTAAGGAAACTTCTAGACAAAGATCTTTCTAGAAGTGGAAGCTTATATTTGGTCTTCTTACATTTAATTATTCTCCTATATTTATTAGGCATTATTAACTAATGTCGACCTTTATTACATAGAAACAATATCCTACTAACTAATGACCCATGGAGAGGGGTTAGGATTGAATCCTAACATGTCCTCCCCCTTTAAAATCATCCTTGTCCTCAAGGCTAGAGGTGTGTAAATTGTTGGAGTATAGTCGTTGGTTCCCAGGTCACATGCTCTGGTGATGTGTCCTTCCACTAGATCAACACTTCTTTGATAGTTCTACCATGCAACTTACATTCATGGTGATTAAGTAGTGCTTCTATTCGGAGATAAAGGGAGCCTTCTTCATCTAATTTTGAAAGGATGGTTTGGACACTGCAATTATGTCCCACCACTTTCTTCAAATAGGAAACATGGAACACCAGATGGATTTTTGATTCAGGTGGATATCGGTGGCCACCCACCTTTTCCAACTCGGTCAAAACAATTTTCTGACAATTTTGTCAATTTACTATTTTTAGCAATTTCCCCGCTTGGTGGACGGGAGGCCCGACATGTAGTCCATTGAGATGGATTCCCATGGCCTGTCAGGAGTAGGAATAGGAGTGTACATGCCCTATTTCTTAGTGGCCGGTTTGGAAATAGCGCGGGTGTTATCCACAATTTTGGTTGTCATAATGATGTGATGATGATGGAAAAATCAAGCTCTTCACTAAAACACTTTTCTGAGAAAAGTTACCTTTGTCTGCTTCCAGAAATCATATTTTTAAGGGAGGTTCACAGGCTACCTATATATTTTCCTGCGATAATGCATGATTCTCGCAGGCTGCATTAAGCTGGGGTGCGAGGGGTTCACATTGTACCCAACTATCAGGGTGCGAACATCTTCTAAAGGAAGGAAAAAGATGAAGTTCTCGAGCCTTCTAGAAGGGAATCTTCTAGAAGGATGAGTTGGCGTTCGAATGGTTATCTAAGTACTGGTTTTCTTGATATCTTGGGATCATTCCTATCCAAGTAACTAGTCTATTCTCTCCTATATATTGGAGAGAATGCTCATGGAAAAGGTTAGAAGCAAACTAGCAAGAGATTGATTGGAGAATTAGTGAAAGATTGTATGAAGAACTGATGCTACAGCAGCTAGAGACACCAGCAAGGTTATCAAAAGTGGTTTATTTTCTTCATGCATGAGAAAGTGTGTGTGTCAGTGCTAGGATCCATCGAAAGGAGGCTTGCAACATCAAGGCTCAGGTTGTAATTTTTGCTTTCTATCAATATAATACAGTAATGTGTCCCTTTCCCATAAAGTTGATTGCACTTTATTACATAACTCCTTGATCATATGTATAGATTAATTGTTGAATATATTGAGTTGTTTTCACTTCAATTGGTTTGAGTTGTCTTGGTCGGGATTGCGCAAGAGCACTGGAGCGAAATTGGTACAACAAAGACCCAAGGAAGTGACCATACGGTATGTTCATGATTCTTGCCTCCTAGTTCATTCAAGAGTTAAAATCTAGGGAAAGAGTATCATTCTGTCCTGTTTTGTTCTACATCCAGGTGGATCTAGGAAGATCGGTGTGTGTCCGCACTTATGGATTAATCTTGAAACAGTGGGAAGTGCAGGACCTAATATACTTGTTGACCTCCTGTCGAAGTTTCAACCCATAGAAATGTTTCTGTAGCATCGTCACTGTCTTTTCGACACCAAAGTGTCCTACCACCCTGTTGATGAGCGGAAATGAACGCTCGCCAACTGGAACAGTGGATCCAGTCCGGCGTTGTCTAAATAACCCAAGCCATTTGGGATGACCCACCCTGACGGGTTTAGCGTCTCCATTGGCTGATCTAAGTCATAGGAAAACGAAAGAAAACTAAACTAAGTAACTAATCTAAATGAGAACAATAACTAAAACAAACTAAAAAACAAATCTAAATTAAATATCTACAGTCTATTACCTATACTATACAATAATAACTCTATAAAATTAAATGTTCAATTATCAACAAAATTACAAATGTACAATATTTATAGATTACAAATTTAGATAAAAACATGCAAAAATCATTTGTAAATTGTCATAAGACAGGAAAACTATTGTTTTTTGATCTTTTATAATTTTATGAGAAGGAAATTAAATAAAAACTATCTAAGCTAAGAAACTAAAATAATAATTTTAACTATAAATCTAAACTATACATATCTATCTAAACTACTTAAATAACACTAATAAATTAACTATTAAATAACCAATAGCAATCTGACCTGAAGTAACGCTTCAGGTTTGTCCTGTATGCAATAGTTGATTTAGCTATTTGGTGGGAGGAAACCCGCACCAGATTCTTCAAAAACTTCTTGTCAACAGGAAGCAATTGTGCTCTTCAAATATAAATGATAGGACAAACAAGACATAAAAAATTACAGCAATCTTATAATTTACAAATCATCGCAGTTAGATAAATCTGTTTGCAAAGATTTGTACAAAATGATTCAATTAACGAAGAAGGTAAACCTATAATTCATTAAATTGAAACAAGGTAATTGCTATACTTTTTTATTTTAAATAAGAGAGATTAGATATGGATAACACATAAACAAATCACTTCAACCTGCAATGAATTACGATAGCTAAAGTAGTCGATAATCAATCGCAAACTGATATGAAGAAAACTTGAAATAAAAGATTGATATATTGAAAGCTAAAGCTGTTACAAGACATCAACTTTCATCTCAGTCTGTATTATTATAAATCCATAGTCTGGTTCTCCCAACAGTGATGATGATGATTTCATTACAAAAAATAAATGAGTTTATAAAGACCACAGGGTAAAACATCCCTGTGGGAATTATCAAACTGTTTACAAAAAATCTGGGGATAATATCCCAAGTCCCTATTTTAGCCTATGACTAGCAAATGAAAACTATATCTAAACTGCTACAGGATGTCCAATTTGTTTTTGAAATTCGTATGCAGTTGGGCAGTAAGAAAATTCTTCGATCATGATAATTTTGAATTGACAAAGGCCGTTGCTGCTTCAACATTCCTGAAGACAATCGAACCGGTGGTTTTTTGTTTCTTCTCATTGGCTTGCAGCCTGTCGTTCTCCTTCGACAACATTGTCACCTGTTCCTCTAATGATTTGATCTTTTATTGCAACAGGGGAACGTTGGTGTAATAACACTCTAGCCAAGAATTACATTGAATACATGGTGAATGATCGGGCTTCGGTACCACAGGCGAGGGTTTGTTCAAATTACCAGGGGTTTCCTCGTGCAGTTTAATTCCAAGGTAATTAGGGTCGTTCTTTAGGCACGGAGGTAAGTTAGAGACATAGTCATAGGGTTTCATAGAGCATAGGCCATGGGAATAGGGGTATTCCTTAGCTAGGAAACGCTCAATATCGGAGTCCGAGTCCTTTCTCAACACTATGGGATTTTGGTCAACATTTGGCTTGGGTTTGTTCCTGGCACATCTCGATATCCATCGAGCATTTTTCTTCCCCTTACTATTGACACCAGTATCACCATTACCTTTCTTCCTCACCGACTTCTTGATGGCCTCAGTCTTGTCTTCAGTACACGGGTTGGATACGGTATCGGGTAGGTCGATGTCAGGGAAATCCGAGGGTTTGACAGGGGGTAGAAGGATATGAAATGGCACGGCTGGCCCAACCAAAGTTTCCGTAACCAAAACCTTGTCAACTTGGAAAGACTCGGTAGTGGCGAAGCCATTCCTAGATAGGAAGGCTTGCCAACTATCACCATGAAGGCTCAAATGGTGGACGATGATAAGTTTGATCACGCAGTGATGAAAAAGGCTTCTATCAGCCTTCTCACACTTGAACCTTTTAGAAATTTTGTAAAGACTACGCAAGAGATAATGTGGCATGTTCAAAGGATAACCTATAAAATTCATCAATAACCGAAGATGATACAGAAATACCAAGCCATACCGACCTTCGTAGGTCACAAACTGTTTAACAATCGCTAAAATGTCGTGCCACCTGGGTTTGAGGGTAGTGATAGGCATACCTTTATCACAAGAAACAATCTTCCTTGATGTGAATAAGAGGGGCCATGGCACCTCGTCAACTTTAGAATTTTTAAACCACCGTTTCCCTCTAGCTGGTAGTCCTGTAGTCGAGCTTATGAATTCCTCATTGAGCTTGAGCTGTAAGTCTCCGACCTTAGCCCTACATCCGTCAAAGGTGAGGGTGAATTGTTGGGAAACCGAAAGGTTAAAACCCTTGAACCTTTGGATAAACACCAACCAACCATTATCTTCCAAATATTTACAGGCATTATCGAATAGCAACAGAGTTTGGATACCGTTTGGTTCTATGCGCACCACCGGTGCCATAGAACATAATACACAGTGGGCAAGGGTGTTGTAGGAAAATCTCCCTGCGGACAGGTAGATCGCCTCTAAGAGCTTGACCTTAACCCTAGACAAAAAAATGCTTAACGTGGAAACTGACTTCCTTTCAAATCTATCTAAACTAATACATGAGAAGGAAGGATAACAGAAGTACCTCTTTATCGACGTTTGTCCCTGCACACTCTGAGTTGCGCTCCAATCCTTTTCTCCTCGCTGAGTTTTGCAGACAAACAAGATACGACTACTTCCTACTCTATTGATATTAGCTTGAAAATAGATCTATCAGTTAATGATAAGTTTATGTAACATCAAACACAAACTAGAAAGAAACAGGCCAAGCGTGTCACATTAATGAGAATAACGACAACAGTACTTACAATCGTAGATGCGAATGCGACAGCTTCGCTACGTCCCCTTCATCTAACCCTTGCTCGAAAGGCCCACAACCTAGCTGACAGCAACTTCACTGATCACTTCTCTTTTGGCTGACCGTGTGTTTCCTATGAGATCATAGGTTTCATGCTAGCAATTCTTCCCTCTTTCCACCATCATAGAGCTTGCTTATATAGGTTAAGAGGAGCTTAACCTCTTGAGTTATCTTTAGAACAAGTTGGGAACCTCCTCCTTAGATCAGGGATCTCCTGATGAAACCAAGAATTCAAGTACAACTTCCTCCTAATCTCGAAAGATTCTTTCCTTATTCTCCTCACCAGGCTAACAACTGACCCAGATTAGGGAGCGCTCCTTCAAAAGGGGCATCAGAGTGCTAGAACGCTCCCTGAGAAGCTTAAGGGGAGCGCCAGTGTTTCAAAAGTGAGTAGCACTCCTTCAGAGGGGTGAGGAAGCATTATAATGCTCCCTGAGGCCTTATAGGGGAGCACCAGCACTCCTAAGGCTGTTTCAGGGGAGCGTTCACCCTCAAAAATCTTGATTGAAAGCCCTGTTTAGGTGTTAAGAGTTATCTGACTCTAGTGAACCAGTTCTCCTTCTTCAAACCAAGTATATTAGATGTTTCAAGTGTCTCCTTAGTGTCGTCATCATGGCATTATGCTTAAACAACATTTGCGACACTTATGACCAACTTGCGACACTTGCGAAAGATGTAAGGAAGTTGTGAAACTTACGACAATTGAGAGGAATATGCGACACTTATCCAGTTGAGAAATTTTGATGTGTAACAGAATGCCCCCAAAGTATGAAGTTAGAAGATATGAACTGATGATTGAAATACTTTGTAGACATCCAAGCAAGGGTATAGACTCGGAGAACCTGACGGAAGCTACACACAAACATCCAACAAAGATCATGACATATTTCAAAACCCAAGGCAGGCATACCTATGCTTGGGTGATCGAGACTTGTAAGGTATGGCCGCCATAATATACACTGCGGATCCATAATTGTATTGATAAAAGGGTATAGCCACCGAATATACAATTTGGATCTATACTTTGATGACTCAGACTGATCGTATCCATGAAGAATACACAGTGGATCTACGAGAGGACAAGACATAGCCATGACCTATACAAAGTGGATCTATGTAATAGTGTATGTGTTCTTTGTCCAATATAAAACTCCTTCGCAACCTGGGAAAAACATATATCAAAGTGATGGCTCAATGGCTCAACCCAGGGTCTTCTTACCAATCCAAGTGTGATACAATTCTAACCATGTGAATAGATGTCTTGACGTCGAACATGGCAGAAACCACTTGATTACCGGTCAATGAGGTAAACCGTTAACAAGTGTGAGGGAGCTCACCTTTAATGTCAATGATTCCCAAGGTACCTTAGTACATTCCATCAAACGTGAATAGATGAGCTGAGGTCGAACATCCGTGGAATCATTCGATCAGAGGTCAATGGTGTAAACCCACTGTCGAATGTGAGGAGGCCTACCATTGAGGCATGCAGGTCCCAAAGTACTAATTAGTTTCTAAGTCTAATTCCTGGATAATGTGTTGAAGTCGACAGGAATAGACTCGTCGAGGGAGGGCCTTGATGTATCCCCCATCAATGACACGAAACGCATATAAAGATGTAATTGGTAGATCAAAATAACATGGAATGACATAGGTTTTGAGACAAGATATTTGGGATGGTTGACTCTCGAGGCAGATACTTCCCTTGAACACTGAGGCACAACAAAAAAATGTGACATGGACCAATACTTATGCAATGGATGCGATGAATTTCATCAGGTGACCCAGAGGAGTGAAAGGAACTCAAAGGATTGGCTCAGTGCAGAGTTTCAGCGGATTATGATGTATGCAAATAACAAAGTTCCATGTTCAAGGGCGACTCTAAGAAGTGCTGGACTATATTATCAAGAGACTGCTTGGCTTGCTCCTTTCAATTTTTCCCCCATCCAGATAGATGAGTACCCCTTTTTGATTTAACAAGCTCGAGGAGGATAACACATGCTCGATATAACTCACCTTCGGTAATTTCCTCTTCCTTTGTTTAACGAACCGGAAGAAGGGATTGGTCCCGTATGGGCCTGTCGATGTATGCTTTAATGAGTCCAAAGACAGAAAAATCGAAGGTTTTTCGGGATTATAGAGTTTGGAAAAATGCTTAAAAGATAACTCTCTCAATTCCTTTTTCGTACAGTAGTCCAACGAGACCGAAAAAGGGTTAAACTATCGCTCGCAAGATGCCCTTTCTGACCTTTTAACGAGTGTGAAAGGAAGCAAGATCACTCGACAATATTTTCATATTTAGAGAGTCTGAAAAGGGTTTAAAGGAGACTCCAGGGGGGTTCCTTTTTCATTTGTTCGTATCCGGATAGGTCCAAAAAAGAGATAAAAGTTTACCCGGTTACGTTCTCATATTGTCGAGCTCGAGAACGAACTAAGACTATGCTCATAAGTGTGACAAGGTAAATAACCAATCAGGACTGCCAGGAAACCTGCGATACCAAAGCTACAAACCAGAGTTTAGTGAAGCCATTTCATCATTAGAGAAACCCAAAAAAATACCATACCTTACAAAAAATGGAATTTTATAAATAACAAATGATTTGAAAATTCATTTACCATTTCATTTGCAAGGTTTTTTTGGAGTAGTGGAGAATCCCATTTTGGAGCAAATCTTGTTTTTCTCGCTGCTGGAGCTACAATTGATCATTTCTCTCATCGTTCGAACCAGGTAGGTGCCCATCCCTTGCTCTTTCAATTACATGGTTTTAGGTTGGTTTTCATAGCATTGTTTATTGCAAAACACAAAGCCCTAAGTCGCCCCTTTTTGAACCAAATCGGCCTCTTTTTAAAAGTCAATAAAATAGGGGGATTCTTTCATAAAAATGCATTAGAGAAGGGTTGTTAGGATGTCTACACCCTTGCAATTGATTAGACCAGTCATTTTTAGAAAAAGAATTCATAAAAATTCTCCCCAAATGCCCATGCACCCCCCAAAGTCATTTTTCATTTTTAAAATGTTTTAATCATTTATTCGACAAATGTTAAAGGGTGTGGTGGTTAAGAAGAGTGAGTGGTTGCTTTTAGATGACATGGGTACTTTGTTTCATGTTTTAAAATGCTTTTTGAAAATCACCGAAATCACCAAAACGTGAGGAATAACAAAATTCTTGATTTTTTTGTTTTGTAGGTGTCTTCGGCAATCATGATTGAATGGAAAGAGAGGGAACATGAGATGGATGATTTAGCCACTCTACAGAGTCCTCGTACATGAGCCGCTCTGTGGGCTTGTGTCTTGCTCAAGTTCTTCAAATTGCAAAAAATGAAGAGAGAGGTGTTATTACTTGAGCATATGATTGGCCTTTGGGATGTCACGGAATAGGGATTTCGTATCGGTACACAAATCCTAACCATTGAGTTGGAAGATGTGTACTTTTTGACTGGCCTCTCGAAAAGAGGGGTCCCCATAGCTTTCACTGGGCAGAGGGCATTACCTGAGCAAGTGGACGTGTATCTGGCACGTCACTGCATTCCAGGAGCCAGGTTGGTAGGGGGCAGGATCCCTATCAAGGATATATGAGATCTGCCTCTCTAGTCTATATTATTTGCTATTACAAGTGTGAAAGGTAGCACTAGTGCTCATCTGGCATCAAGGTTGCAGGTGGCCTATGGTGTTCAGTGTTTGGAACCAACGCTGTTCAATTGGAGTGCAGCGTTCCTTTGGAATGTAAAGGAACATATCTCATGGTGCAGGAATGGTCAGAAGCAGTTCGGCTATGGCTCATTTTTGGTCTCGTTTTTCCTAGAGTGCATCCCTCAGATGTTGCCTCAGATAGCACTGGTAGTAGGACCAGTGGACGAACCTAGGATGGAGAGGTGGACTAGTCTGTCTCCAAGGCTAGTTTTAGAGTCAAAGTTCCACTTCACTGGTGATTTCTTTTCCTGGCTGAGACGACAATACCTCTGGATAGAGGACTTCCCCTATGCTGATGTAGACTTTTGTGGGAGTATGGACTTGATTTTTCCCACAGGGGAAGACTGGGATGAGTCAGGTAAGAGATTAATCCATACCTTGTCTAGTTCTTGTTTTTTAATTTTTTGATGTATATGCATTTTTTTTGGGTATGTAAAAGAGTCTTAACGAATGTTTTGTTTCCAACATGCAGACAAGGGGGCAGTGCGCCCCGTTGATATACCAGTACCAGGGTGTCGTGGAGGTGCCCCAGTTGCAGCAGATCTGGTGGTACCAGTGATGGGTCTCTGGGAGGTCGAAAGAAACCTCCAATGCCTTACGATGTGCATCCCTCCTCTGCGGAGGGGGGATGTGCCTTTACATATGCGGCGGCACACTGTAGGAGTACTAGAGAATGTTAATTCTCTGTTGAGGCGTGTAGCACGCGCAGTAGTGTGTTACTCACAGCATAACGTAGTGCGGGGAGATTAGAATCTCTCCGGTGATCATGTTTTTTATGCCTTGTCAGGCGACGTTGTATGGGTGGAAAGGCCCAATATTTTGCTCTTTTACACACTTTTTGATGTAAAGCAAACATTTCAGTCATGCCATATATATATATATATATATATATATATATACAGTTTCGATTTTTTATGATGCCGATGATTTGTACATGATGATGTCTGTGATGTGTTTTAATTTACATGTAATATACAGTTTTTGCTTTCCTTGAATCTTATCTGTGGGCTAGATACCGATCCATGATATAATTAGCTAACGAATCTGAAAAACTATTAAGTTCTCTTGGAATGTGTCTATATTCAATGTAATCGAACATTCATTCGAGACGGTGAACTTGTAAGCGTAGACGTAGCAGGATAGGACTACGGATAGCGTATATGCAATTGAGTTGGTAAACCATGAGTTGGGAGTCTAAGTAAATAATGATACGAGAGATACCTAGGGAGGAGGCTTGGGTCAACAGTCCAATGACATCGTGGTATTCTGCCATATTGTTGGTTGTTGGTCCTAAACAGATGCCTCCTGAACTCACCACCTCGCCAAACTGATAAATAACCCATGTTGTCGAAGCAATGTTCCGGGTATGTCGGCTGGCACCATCCACGAACCCAAAAAACATAGGAAAGGCAGACGTCATCTGCGCATGAAAACACAGGCACAGTCATGAGTGGCAACGGATAAAGACTCGAACACGCGAAAGAAAAAGACACACCAAACTAAAATAAAATAATGTACAAAGTACAAACGCTAGGTGATCTAGGCATAGTACTTTTTAAGGTAAATCCCGTTTCGGGGCTCTCCCAGGGAAATTCCATCATGATCTACTAGTTCATAAGCACCTCTATGTAAAACATGCTTCATGATGTAAGGACCGTGCCACATAGGTTCTAACTTTCTTGTTCCCAATTTATCGTGTGCTTGGTCGTAAACGAGGACTAAGTCTCCTTCTACAAAGGATCGAGGTTGGATGGATTTTTCATATTGACTCTTAATTCATTTCTGATGTGCCTCATTAACAAGAGCAGTATCATGGCGTGTTTCGTCCAGCTTGGATAGATATAAGAATCGTTCTTCTTCCGTAGAAGTATGGGGTAGGAGTTCTACTTTCAATTTGAGTGATGGAATTTCACACTTGATTGGTAGGATGGCTTCAATGCCATAGACCAACTAGAAAGGAGTGAATCCAATTGAATTTTTCACAGACGTGCGATAGGCCCAGAGAGCGGAAAACAGTTGTAAATGCCACGATGTCTTGTTTTCCCCTACCATGCGTTGGATCGTGGTTTTTAGGACTTTTTTGATAGCCTCAACTTTCCCGTTCGCTTGAGGGTAGTAAGGGGATGAGTTTTCATGGTGAAAACCCAATTTGACATGTAACTCGCTCATCATCTGGTTTTTGAAGTGTGTACCATGGTCGGTGACAATGGCATGTGGTACACCAAAATGAGTAATGATGTGGTTGAAGAGGAATAGAGCTGCATTATGGCCATCGTTCAGGAAGGTAGGCATAGCCTCAGCCCATTTGGTGAAGTAGTCGACGGTGACGATGATGTAACCATGCCCCCCGACTGAGGTAGGCTTACACTGCATGAAATCGATACCCCATTTTGAAAAGGGGACGATGGCAATAATGGGGTGCAACGCAGTAGGGTGGGTGCGTGCCTTCTTGTTGAATATTTGGTAGGGTGGGCATTTTTTGACGGCCTCGATGCAATCTTTGAAAATCGAGGGCCAAAAGTAGCCGGCACGTAGGATTTTTTGGGCTGTAGCCATCCCGGAAAGGTGACCGCCACAAGCACCAAGGTGACAATCATTCAAAATGCGTTCAACCTCTTCATGAATCAGACATCGTCGAAGTATGGTGTCAATACCATGGCGATACAAAGTGTCACCAAGGATGAGATAACGGCGAGAGTGGTGATGAATGCGTCGATGCTCTTCGCGAGAGATGTTGGGCTGAAAACATTGAGTTTGAAGGTAGAAGAGAATGTCTCCGTACCAAGGGTCATAGGTGCTGATGAGGAAGAGAGATTCATTGGGGAGAGAATCTATAGGTTCAATGTTTTCATTGGCACAAGGGAGAGCACAGATGAGCTCGGCAAACACCAGGGATTTTTTGGCTTTATCCTTTGTAAACTCGAGATCAAATTCTTGAAGAATAATGATCCATTTTGAATATTTTCCCCCAAGTAATTGACGCGTCAAGACGTGGTACATGGGGTTGGAGTCTGCGATTACTATGGTGGTGCGTAATAAGATGTAATGGCAGAATCTTTGGACAGAAATGACGGCTGCCATAGCCAGTTTCTCAACATGCAAATATCTGAGTTCAGGTTTGGATAAACTCTTGATCAGATAATAAATTACTTGTTCTTCGCCATTAGAGTCTTCTTGAACTAACACCATCGCAATGGTGGAAGTAGAAGCGGCCAAGTAAAGGATATAATCCTTTGTATATTCGGGAGGATGTAACAAAGGAGCATGGGTCAAAGTGTGCTTGAGAGCGTCAAATGACCATTGGGCAGTGTCATCCCAGATGAAAGGGACGTTCTTTTGCAGTAGCCGCATAAATCCTTTAGTGATCTCAGCATAGTTGCAGATGAAACGGCGAAGAAAGTTTGCTTTGCCTTGCAAACATTGGAGTTGGGTTAAGTTGGTAGGTGGGGGTAAGGCTAGAATGGCCTTGATATTTAAGGGATCCACCCTGATCCCATCTTTGGAGATGATGAAACTGAGGAGTCGGCCGGATTCGACAGCGAAAATGTATTTATGTGGGTTCAGACGAATACGATAGAAGCGACATCGAAGAAAAATTACCCACAAGTGACCAGTGTGATCGGGTCGGTTGGATGAATGGGCGGGTAAATCATCGAGGTAAGGTTCCATGATATGTTTGATGTCATGGAAAGCGTACGACATGGCGTGCTGGAAAGTAGCACCATCATTTTTAAGGCCAAAAGGTAGCTTTCGGTAGGCGAAAGTTCCCCAAGGGCAGATGAAGGCTGTCTTATGTTGATCAGCAGGTAAGATTTAAATCTGGTTATATCCAGAAAAGCCATCCATGAAAGAGAAGATTACGCTTCCTACACAATTATCGATGATTTGATCGATAAAAGGCGTAGGGTAGTTGTCCTTGGGACAAGCTTTGTTGAGATCTCAATAATATACACAAACATGGATGGTCCCTTGTTTCTTGACAATCAGAACGAGATTGGAGACCCATTCTGTCAAAGGGACGGGGTAGATGAAGCCAGATTTTAGAAGTTTTTCAACTTCTGCCTTTATAGCTGCCATTTTCTTGGGGTGAACCGGGCAGAGTTTCTATCGAACCGGTTTTGCGTCAGGATAAGTTTTGATTTTGTGTATGATGATTGAAGGGTCAATCCCTGGCATTTCCTCGTAGCTCCATGCAAAGACATCGTGGAATTCCTTGAACAAAGCGTTGTAAGAAACCACTTCGTCGGGCGTGCAATTAGCACCAAGATTAATGTTTTCCACGACACCTTCTTTGACTGAAATGTTGATTGTGATTGTAGTAGATATTTTACCCATGTTCCCCTCAGAGAAAGTATCTTGTGTGAGGATAGGGGATTGTGGAGCATCAGTAACATCGAGGGGGGGAAGACAGATCGTATGTCTTCGATTTCTTCCAAAGGCAAAAGAAAAGAGGATCAATGGTGGTTTTCATCCCATGGTAGATCGTCAATGCTAAGCATTTCCATTATAGATTCGTCCGAAGGAAAAATTTGGGAAATGTAATCGACGGCGGATGATAGGGAATCTAACCACGAGGGCACCGAATAAGTATCGGGTGCCAATGAATGTGAAGTGTTTGAAGAGGGAGAGGCAGATTGAATGGCTACGTATGCAGCCTCGGCTGGTCTCAGTGGCATTGTGTCCCCGAGCGCATCGAATTACAAAGGACTAGGCACAACCCAAGGGTCAGATGATTCCAAGGATTGATAAGGCATAGTCGAGATCATATTGACGACGGAAATATGATGTGTGGTAGGTGGAAGTGGTGTAGGGAAGGTACCCATGAGGCTAGAATCTTTCAATAAGCCAACACCAACACTTTCATACGTAACCGGGAGGTCTCCCATAAAAGGAATGTTGTTGGTAGCAGGGATACGAGTGTCGGGTGTGCAGAAATTGAGCTGATCGATCATAACAAGTTTTCCTTGATGGGGGAATTGTACACATAGAAACACCGACGAGGCGACGACGGTCATCGTGTAGAACCAACTTCTTCCGAGTAATACATTGTAATCGAGGGGAGCATCGACCACTTCAACATCAACGGTAACAGTTTTGTCGCCCAATTGAATGGATAGGGATTGTAGTAATCCGTGAGGATGGAAACCTCATCCATCGAAGGCGCATAACATCGTAGGGGATTTTTTAAGGGTAGGTGATTTCAAACCTTTCCAATAGGATAGAGACATGACACAGGTATAGGCTCCCTCATCCAGGATAGTTCGATGAATTTGTTGATTATGAACAACAACATCGATTTGGAAAGCTAGCTAGTGGGAGAGTCATGGTTGATGATCATCTACATTAAACATGATGTAGTTTGATGACTCAGGATCAAAAGCACCAATGGCAGATAAGAGCATCCTACGTTGGTTGGGACAATGTTGTAGAACTTCTAACGTGGACATGGCACACGGGGCTTGGGATAAATCTTCTACAATATTGTAGTTTTGGGCAGCCCGTGAATTAGGATTGAAAGTGGATTTCCGGATGTTTCTCTTAGGAGGGCGTAAGATGGAGTCAAAAGAAGGTTTCTCAATCTGAAGTGGCCCGGATGGAGGGATAACAGATGGAGGATTAACAGAGGATGGTAGAGGATCTGGCGAAGAACCGTTAGCAGTCTTCAGCTTATCAGGTTTAACTGGCGTGTCGTATGTCGCAGAACGAGTGGTTAGATTAACCCCGTTAAACATGTAAATGTGTGCGCTTGTCGAGGCCTCATCATGGGGTTGGTTGGAACTTCCCCCCGGCGTGGGGGTTTGTGCAACCAAGATTGTTGTTGCAGAAAAGGATGAGTAAGCACAGCGGGTTACGAATTTCCCTTGAAAAGTTTGGCCACTTCATCGCGATGTGGGAAATCTCGAGTGTAGTGATCATCACCACAAATGAGACATGGGAATTTCATTTTTCGCTGTGGTTGTTTTCTGACAGCAGGGGTTTGCGGTTGGGTTTTGGGTTGTTTGTTGTTATTGTTCTTCTTTGTTTTGTTTCTTGCTTTCTTCTTACCCCCAAGTTGTTGTGAAGGGGTTGATTGGACCACATTCGCATCAGAGACCTGAGTTTGAGGGGGGGTAGAAGAGGGTGCAGTCGAACTGGGAGCAGTTGTCAAAGCGAGCCGCTGAATTTTTCCAGTGGACTGGGTGGTAGATTGAGTTTTGACGGAGCCAATAACTCCATCCGCATGCGAAGCAGTCGATGGTTTGGATGGATCGTTAGTGGTACGGGTAGCGTTCGGTATCAACTCATACAGAGTACCGGATTGTGAATAGACTAAGTCTAGGTACTGAGCTCTGGTGACGGCTTCTTCCTCAGTGACCACACTGCCCATGGAAACATCGCGAGTGATCTAGGGTAATAATGATTTCGTGAACCATTCCGCTAATAATTGGTCGGGGATGACCGCTTTAATTAGCCTTCATCGTCGTCTCCATTCATGGATATGATCGGAGATGTGTATGGAAGTTGTCTGATGAAGAGAGGTTAATAGTTCAGCACCCGTCTCGTATCGAATGGGTAGTTGGAAATGTGTGAGGAAGGACATGTCGAGGGATTTGAAATCATGAAAAGATGCGCATGGTAATTCAATATACCATTTTGCTGCGGAACCCGTAAGTGTTCGTTGGAAAAGACGCAAACGAATAGATTCGTCCATGAGGGAGTTGGATGAACACCACAAATGGAAAGTCATCACGTGGTTGTTTGGGTCTTCTTTGGATTTTCCATCGAATTTTGGGATATCAGAAGGAAGTTTTGCTGGGATAGCTGGCCAAACTGAAGAATGATAGATGGGATCATTCGTTAACCAAGACAAGTCTGGAAGATCCAAGGTAGCCAGAAAAGGTAGCTGTCGGTTAACCTGTGGGTAATGTTGGTGTGGCAGAGGTACACCAGTGGGGCCCATTACCGGGTTATGTGGATAATTATAACTAGTGGGCCCTCTCATATGAGGTTGGGTTTGACCAAGGTACGCAGGATTAGAGGTGTTTTGAGAAGAATGTGTGAGCGGAGGATAACCGGATGGGTTTTGGGGGTTATGGGTTGGGTTGGGCATTTGTCCATGAGGAGGTTGTTATGGAGTCTGAGTATTTTGTCCTGCCGGGAAATGTGGGTTTCTTGAAAAAGGAACGTTCCATGGATTAGGTGTGGCAGGCACATTTTGTCCCGTGGAGGCATGCAGATTTCCTTGAAAAGGGATGCTTCACGGATTGGGTGCGACAGACACATTTTGTCCTTGTGGTTGATGGTGGACTCCGACTTGAGGTTGCCCCCCAGCATGAGGGTGCCCCCCGAATGGAATTTTTCCTCCAGTGGGAGGATGCCCCCCAGCTTGAGGTAGAGTTCCTGGGATTTGAGAGCCAGATGTAAATGATTGACTAGTGTCGCCGAGTGGATTAGGACCACCAATACCAGTCCCTCCGGGTTGTTGGATAGGAATGGAACTTCCCAGTATAACTTGGGTAGTGGCCGTAGTGGTGTTGAAATCATTTAGTGCCCTGTACCCAAAAGGGAGTGTAGGTATTGGTGTTACGGATGTGCCTATCGCGGCTTGAGTGACCACCGAATTGCTGGTGGGAATAGTCGGGATGTGAGGGACTATCGTAGATTAGGCCATCTGGAGGGGAATAGTAGACCTTGGGCCAACAAACGGTACATTTGGACCAACGGGTGGTGTGGCTATAAAAGTGGTGGCACCAGAAAAATGATTTGGGGGTATGGTGTAGGAGGAAGATGTGTCGGCACCTTCTCCTATTCCATAAAGATCTTGCACCAAGAATGGTGGACTCCGGACAATGTCTGCAGTCCAAAAAGGGTCATTGGCTAAAGGGTTTTGAGGAGACCCGTCCGGAATGTCAGAAGGGTTTATGACAAAAAATTCTCCAACGGAATTTAGGTGGAGGATCTGTCATTCGTATCCCTCCGGAATGTGATAAGCTTATGAAGATTCTGAGACAATTCGAAAATTCTCCAAAAGGATGGGAACTTCTTCCTGGGAAATTGTAGTGTTTTGAAGCTCACTCTGTTGAGGAGATTCCTCCGTAGAATGAGTGGGTAAAGGGGTGTTTCCTTCCATATTTTCTGGAGGAAGTCCCTGTAGCCTCCACGAACGGTGTGGAGGGTCGATGTTGGTGGAAAAGAGTCGACGAAAGAAATCTATGGCCAACTAGCGAAAAGAAACAACACACGCTAAAAAAATCTAAGAATCACAACCAAGCAAACATGACCTTCTTTTGATGACCGTACTAGTTGGTGATGAAATCCAACATCGCGTGATCAAGTCCAGAAGGGGTGGGGGTAGGGTGGAATAGTTACAATGGCGACCTGCTTAACAGACTTACGCCTTGGTGCAAGCTTCCACGCAGTAATTGTGGATTTACCCTCCAAGGAGCCCAAGTGAGTTTGACCAATGTCTTCTCCAGGTACAGTGAGACTTCCCATCACCATCACCTTGTGTAAGACCCTAAATATTATGGCTACTAAGGTTACCAATTCCCAGTCAGCCCCTGGGCGGGAACAGTCGACAGTCCGATCAGAACGTACAGGAAGGGTATCAAGCCCGAAATCAACTAAAAGGCTTCCATGCAGTAATTGTGGATTTACCTCAAAGTGACCCCCATAATACGATCTGACCACCACAATCAGATAAACCACAGAGGGTTAGTCCCTGTATCTTACCCGAATGCGACCTCGTGCGTAACCCCTGTGTGAGAGGGGGATCCCAGGCAGACTTATACGATAACTGGATTTGACTCTCCCTAACTCAGGATGCTAATGTTTGTTCTAGAAACTTTGGAGAGTTATGCTCACAGCCTAATCCAAAGTACTACACCTATTCTACTATTTGTGGAGGATCCTAGAAAAGAAAAAGTTCTAGATAACTTTTAATTAGCATTGATTTTTGTGGTTGTTCTTTACACAAAGGGGTGCATGGAAGTGAAACAAATGGAATTATGACTCAGACCCAAAGAATGCATCGAATATGATAAGCAGTCATTTTCTTTCGATGAATTCCTTTCTAAGGGAGAGAGAGAGTTCTTTTCACTTACCAAGCATAAATACGGAGTGTCCTCAAACGATTCTCTTTTCTCAATCAAATCCTGATGTAATGTAAAAACTTTTAAATGCCTTCTAATATGCACAATCAATCATGGAGATGCTTTTTCATTTGTTCGTATATGAGTTAAAGATCAATTCAACACAATGCTTGTCTTTGCTAATTGTCTTTTGTATGAATGGAAATCAAACTAGCACAAGCTAAAGTCATACAAACAATGCACCCTTTCGTTACAATCAAAACGAAAAGCGAAAGAAAAGAAACAATCAAAGAGAAAACAAAATTCACACCCAAAAAGAAAAAGTTGAAGAACAAAGACCTTGACTGAAATCAAGGTAAATAGGTTTGTAGGCCTTTCATGACCTTCACCAAGGTTTTTACTCAGCTGATGAGGAGAGAAAAACAATGCATGGGTTTCGAACTTCACTCAACAGGAAAAACTCAATGAAAATAGTGAAGAAGGCTACCAGATCCAACTAATGAGATGTTTATTCTTCAAAAGAGAGATGTCAAGGATAAAAAGGAAGAAACACTGACTCGCAAGGTTACTCAGCAGAGAAAACACAGAGGAAAAATCCAAAAAATGCAATTCTAGAATATTTTTGAGCCAAAGAGGGTTGGAGCTCTGTTGCCAAGGGCAAGGAGTGTTATAGCACTCTGTGTAAAGCTATTAGGAGCATTGGTGCTCTGTTAATACTAGGACAGAGGCTCCAGGGTCTGAAACTCCAAAAATTGTCAAAAAAATTAAAAAATTGCAATCCAATTCCGACAATTATGCTGAGTGTGATGGGGTAGGGAGCCAATCAGCTCATGAAACCAATCAAAAGAGGAGTGAACCAGGTCTGAAAAAATCAAGGGATAGAACTAGGTCAATGAGGAGAAAAATCCAAACAAGAGGTTTCGATTTTGAGGCTATCTCCCCAGTATGGTCACCAGTTTCTGTTGTAGGAAAATATCCCTACGGACAGGTAGATCACCTCTAAGAGCTTGACCTTAACCCTAGACAGAAAAATGCTTAACGTGGACACTGACTTCCTTTCAAATCTATCTAAACTAATACATGAGAAGGAAGGATAACAAAAGTACCTCTTTATCGACATTTGTCCCTGTACGCTCCGAGTTGCGCTCCAATCCTTTGCTCCTCGTTGAGTTCTATAGACAAACAAGATACGACTACTTCCTACTCTATTGATATTAGCTTGAAAATAGATCTATCAGTTAATGATAAGTTTATGTAACATCAAACACAAACTAGAAAGAAACAGGCCAAGCGTGTCATATTAATGAGAATAACGACAACGGTACTTACAATCGTAGATGCGAATGCGACAGCTTCATCAAGTCCCCTTCGTCTAACCCTTGCTCGAAAGACCCACAACCTGGCTGACAACAACTTCACTGATCACTTCTCTTTTGGCTGACCGTGTGTTTCCTATGAGATCATAGGTTTCATGCTAGCAATTCTTCCCTCTTTCCACCATCATAGAGCTTGCTTATATAGGTTAAGAGGAGCTTAACCTCTTGAGTTATCTTTAGAACAAGTTGGAAACCTCCTCCTTAGATCAGGGATCTCGTGATGAAACCAAGAATTCGAGTACAACTGCCTCCTAATCTCGAAATATTCTTTCCTTATTCTCCTCACCGGGCTAACAACTGACCCAGATTAGGGAGCGCTCCTTCAAAAGGGGCATTAGAGTGCTAGAACGCCCCCTGAGAAGCTTAAGGGGAGCGCCAGTGCTTCAAAAGTGAGTAGCGCTCCTTCAGAGGGGTGAGGAAGCGTTATAACGCTCCCTGAGGCCTTATAGGGGAGCGCCAGTGCTCCTAAGGCTGTTTCAGGGGAGCGTTCACCCTCAAAACTCTTGATTGAAAGCCCTGTTCAGGTGTTAAGAGTTATTTGACTCCAGTGAACCAGTTCTCCTTCTTCAAACCAAGTATATCAGATGTTTCAAGTGTCTCCTTAGTGTCATCATCATGGCAGTATGCTTAAATAACATTTGTGACACTTATGACCAACTTGCGACACTTGCAAAAGTTGTAAGGAAGTTGTGACACTTACGACAATTGAGAGGAATATGCGACACTTATCCAGCTGAGCAATTTTGATGTGTAACAAAGGGTTTACGGCTAAGGGTTCGAACATGGTATTCATAGGATCGAGACCATACAGGCTTACCCTAAAACAACAGAGTTAACCCTGGATAAGGGGAAGGCATTAACGCCCGAATGTGCGAGGGTGGTGGAGCTAGATCAACCCATGCAAAACAAACATTTCATAAGTACAACCGAAGACGCATAATGTGATTCAAATCACTATTACATATGTTAAATACAATGCCATTCAAACAACTAATGATATCAATGGTAAATCGACCAAACATTTGTGCAAGCAATAGTTATAGTTTTAAAACCAAAACAATGATTCGAAATCAACACCAAGGGTTCGATCATATCAAATATGTGTTACATGAAATAATTAAATCAAGGATCTAATCACATCCTCAATGTGTTTTCATAAGACCAATGTGTCAAGAAAATCGGGGAAAGACTATTAAACATCAAACCACCAATGTATTAAGGACTCAATGTCAGTCATTATAATATCATCACAATCTTATAAAAACGAAATCATATTAACATTTAAAGAACGCCAAATGAGTAAGGATCTTGGAGTCTTGCCAACTGTGCGACTATAATTAAATTGGACATGCAGTGAACACATAGACAAAAGCGAACATAACAATCCAGTGACAATTTTAATGTGACTTCGAAATTAAATTTTTCACGCTTGCATTCGTGAAAACGAGAACAAAGGCAAGTGTGCAAATGCACAAAATAATAGTGTTGTTTTTATTCAAGGATTGCGATGAAACTCAAGGGTTGCAAAATACTGGTGTAGGAAGCTTATAAGGATAAGATAAAAATGCGAATTGGCTGCCAACAATGGCGACACACTGGTAGAAACAATTATCTCTGCCAAAAGAACGAATTCATATTAGGACAACAGGAATAATTTCAACAGAAATAACCAAAAAATTGTTTAAACATCATCAATGATCAAATATCCCAGTAGTGTTTAAAGGATGAAAACTGATAACAGTCTTAAGACAAGCGAGCCATGATATTAAAGATAAAATCTCCAATACTATTGACAGGGCCACTGTTGCCAGCAGGCATCCATAGCCTCGACAGGGTTTCCATTTAACCCACTCTGATATCCGTATCCTGCCAAGAAGTTCCAGATCAGAATAAAGGACATTATAAGGTTAAGAGGTTTCATATTTATGAATTTTCATATACCCGACATTGCTTCGCTACCAGTAGGCCTGTTCAATACCCCGACAAAGTTGTCTTGGCATCATGCATGCATTTACCCACTGTCAGCAGACCTGTTCAGCATCCCGACGTGTTTACAAGAACTTCCCACTTCTCTTTTATTTAGTTTTTTAAAGATATATAGTTGAGCGGGGTGACGCTGAAAATTTTGATATTTTAAACATATTTTTTTACAGACCTCAAAAGAAATTTTTTAGAACAGCCCTTCATTAAGATCCATAGATGGTTTATTTGCAGAACCAACTTTTTGAGGCAGGGAGACATCTTTTGAGTCATTCCTTTAAGGAACAGGGAAAGCATAAGAAGATAATAGATGATTGCGACAGGCTTTACTCACAGATCGAAATCAATTAACTTCTTTCAAACAACAGTTTTTTCAACACAAATGTAAATTTCAGAAGTATACAAGTGATGTTTACACAATTTCTCAGCAGTTGTTTCCGTGAAAGAATTTTTCTGTTTTCTTTGTCTGAATAGTTCAGCATGCAGGTATGTGTATTTTTAAAAACAAAAATGATAAGCACAAAGGAAAAATCAAAACCAAAATAGAAAAAGAAAAGAAAAGAAAATAAAAATATGTACATAGTATACAAAGGATTGTCATCAAGCGAAGTATCTTTTCAGAGCTTGTCCATTCACCGGGTAGGTGTCAGGATGCCCTTCTAGATTTTGCAATTGGAAAGAGCTGGGACCCAGTTTCTCAGCAATTAAAAATGGTCCAAGCCATAAGTTTTGAAATTTCGTGTGCTCTCCTTTTCCCTCATGCGGTTTGTCCCATTTCAAAATGAGGTCACCTACTTCGAAGTTCCTATTAGAGGCAGAGTTAGAATCAAACCAGTTTTTGACTATCTATTGATGCTGATCTAACTTACATTTAGCTTGAGCTCTTACCTCTTCTAGTTTCATTAAAGCGTTAATTTGGTTTTCCAAAGGGGGACAGTCTTCTTCTTGTATTTTCTGCGATAGCTGAAGTGAGGAAAGAAGAATGTGTGGTGGAAAAATTGCTTCTCTGCCATAGACGAGAAAGAAGGGAGAGTTACCTACAACAGTTTTTGGTGTTACCCTATCAGCCCAGATGGCGTTTAACAGTGCATTATGCCAGTTTTTGTGATTCTCAGATACCGTTCTCTTAATAATTTTAATTAGATTCTTATTTGTTGATTCTGCCAATCCATTGCCCTGGGGGTAATAATTAGAAGAATAATTCAATTTAATTCTTTTTTATAAAGTGAACTCACTCATCTCAAAAGATGAAAAGGAAGAAGCGTTATCGAATACTAAACAGTCAGGGATACCAAAACGAGTGATAATATTCGAATTTAAAAAGGTAATTACCTGACTGGTATTCACAGTTCTTAATGCGGCAGCTTCATACCACCTGGTGAAATAATCTGTGGCTATTATGATAAACTTATGTTTCTATGAGGATGGCGGATTGATTGGACCTATGATATCAAGGCCCCACTGCTGAAAAGGAGAGTCTACTGAAACGGGCTGTAAAGGAAAGGTTGGTTTCTGTAACTGCCCTGATGCTTTTTGACAAATAGTACACTTGCGACACAAGGCATGGGCATATATGAAAAGTGTGGGCCAGTAATAACCGGCTCTCAAAAACTTGTGGGCAGTGGTGTCACCACCAAAATGTCCGCCAGCTTCTCCTCCATGCAACTCTAGTAAGACTTTTTCTGCTTCGTCTTTCTTAAGACAGCGCATCAGTACGCCATCAAAATTTTGACGAAACAGAATACCATTAACCAAATGAAAGTAGGCAGACTTTAATCTTAACGCTCTTCTTTTAGTGGGATCCAGGTGACGGGGGGCTGACCCATGTTCAAGACAGAATTTTATATTGTCATACCACGAACTGACAGATTTTTGTGCACAACAAATTGCATTTTGATCGTATTGTCCTAGGTTTGACCTATTGCTTTCTTCTTGCTGTCCTGCTGCTGAATCAACAACTAACTTGCATAACCCTTGGCCTCTCACTATCTGAGCTGGGGTAATTTCTATGTCGTACTCCTGCAAGGAGGTAACCCAGTTGGCCCTCTTTTCACCTAGTTCTTTCTGCACTAAGAAGTTCCTGACGGCTGGATAAGGGACAATAATATTCATCCTGGATTTCAAAAGATAAGACCGTAAGTGTTTGACTACTTTGAAAATAGTGTAGGCTTGCTGATCAACCGCTGGGTAATTAAGTTCCACACCTTTGAAAGCAGAGCTCATAAAGGCAATGGGTACTTCATTGTTTTCAACGTTATTTTGAGTAAGGATGGTCGTGTAAGAACAGTTAGAAGCAAATGTGTAGAGAGTGAAATCTTGGGAAAAGTCAGGGCTCATGAGAGAAAGAGCGTCTATTATGGCCTTTTTTATTGCATTAAAAGCTTGATTTTCTAGGGGTCCCCAATGATATTGTGCGTCTTTCTTAATTAAATTTTGTAAAGGTCTGACCATTTTAGAGAAACTGGAGACGAATCTCCTCACGAAGTTTATCTGGCCTAAGAAAGACTGCATAGATTTTTTGGATGTAGGGGGGGGGAAGTTTCGAGATGAATTGAGTCCTTTCGGGGTTGATAATCATCCCTTTGCTTGAAATAATAAATCTTAAGAGTTTACCTTGTTCTAGTGCAAAGATAGATTTTTTAGGGTTTAACGAAATGTCGTATTTACGACATCGTTGTAGAACGGCTCTTAAATGAGCTAGATGATCGGTTTTGTTTTTAGAAAATACAGTAACATCATCTAAGTAAACTACGACGGACTGATTGATTAAGCCTCGGAAAGTGATGTCCATCGCTCTCTGGAAAGTGGCACCGGCATTAATCAATCCAAAGGGCATTTTTTGATAAGCGTAAGTGCCCCATGGAGTGCGGAAGGTAGTTTTAAGTTGGTCTGGGGGAGACATCAAGACTTGGTTATACCCCCAAAAAACATCCAATAAGGATAGTCTTTCAGAACCAGATACCTATTGAAGGATCTGTTCCATGGGTGGGACAATATAGTTGTCTTTATCAGATGCTCTATTAAGGTTTCGGAAATCGACGCATAGTCGAATTTCCCCACTTTTCTTTCGGACAAGGACAAGGTTAGAAACCCATTGAGTGTGCCTAACTGGGAAAATTATCTTAGCATTCAGGAGTTTATTTAATTCTTTTTTGACGGTCGGTTCAAGCTTAGGGTGCATTTTTCTTAATTTTTGTTGAAAGGGTAAGGTTTGGGGTTTCATAGGAATGACGTGTTGTATGATGTTAGGGTCGAAAGTTTTAAGGTCATCATACGTCCATGCAAAAAAATCTCTAAATTATTTAAACAATTTAACAAATGCAACTTTTTCTTGTTCAGAACACCCCACCCCTAAATTAATGCACTATGGATTGTCACTAGTTCCTAAGTTTACTTTTTCATAGGATAACGAGGAACTATTGGTTTTACAGTTGACCGATTTTTTGAATTTATCTTGAAGATCGTAAAATTTCTCTAATCTAACTACAGAGTTAGGGATCGAATTTACCATATCCGATGAAGATTCAGGAGTTCTCGGATCTAGTATTACCATGAAATCGCGTAAATCGTCATCGTGAGTGCATTCGTCGATCACCGCGCCTTAAAAATTTTCTTCCATATGCAGGAAGCTAATAATCTACTGATCATCGTCAAAGACTCTCCAATTCGTGATGTTGTCGGGAACGGATGGCCTGAACAACAGTTTGACGGAGAATGCATCCGGGGAGAAGCCTTCTATAGGGAAGAGTTTGGAAGCTACGTTAGCTAATAGATCAACTTTAGAATTATTCAATCTAGGAATAGAATTTATATTGAAAGCAAAAAATTTATTCATTAAATTCCATACCTCGGATTGGTAGCTTTTAAGATGCGGATATAGACAGTGGATAGAATCTCTTACCTATCTAACCACGATTTCAGAGTCACCAAAGACAACCAAGTTTTGAATGTTCATATCTAAAGCTTTTATGAGGCCTTGCAGTAAAGCCTCATATTCTTTTGTGTTATTAGTACATTCAAATTCTAGCCTACATGCAATCAATGTTTTGTTACCTGACGGATCAATAATAACGCAGCCTGCACTAGCTCCTTCTTTGGACTTTGACCCATCAAAATAAAGAGACCAAATTTGATTTTTATCGGGTGTATGAGACCATTGTGTAGAAGTTGCTGGCTGCACATATGCTACAATCTCGGACTGTTGTTCTAGGTTGGTGATAGCTGAAGCCTCGTCCATGAAATTGTTGAAAAAGGTATCCATCCCTTGTATTTCAGGTGAATCAGCAGAAGGTGTAAATGGTTCGTTGGGATCATTCAAATCTTTGACCGTGAACTTAAGGTAGCGTTCACGATTTACCTTCATCTTGTTGGGCTTGTTGTTCTCTGGAAGCCATAGGTGAGACCAATCTGTCGCGAAATAGCTGTGTAGCTGCTCCGACCAGTCCCTGCTTAAAAACAGACCATACACTTCTCAAATATCCACTACAATAATATCAATAAAATGATGAACCTTGGGGTTAGACGATAATCTTATAAGCACATTCCTTAATTCCCCTACGACTTTTACACTAGTTCGATCAAGTTGGATGATTTTTAAAGTGGATGGTTCAACTTCAGCATTGATCTTCTGACATACAGACCATGGCATCACATTGGATGACGCTCCTGAGTCTACCATACAATTGTGCACGTTTCTATTAAAGATTTTGAAAGTTAACAAAAATGGAGGTACGTTTCTGCGAGTACTAAGAGTGGTAGTTTGTGGTTTTTTACTAGCAGTCTCTAAAGCTAATTTATCTAGATTATTTACATTATTTACATTATTTACAGGAAGACTTCCTTTATCATGAGGATCACGATTTCTTTTAGTTGAATTCTTCTGAGGAACTTTGTTCTGAACAACCTTGTTACTATTTAAATTACCATTTTTGCTATTCTCTGTGATGTTCTGTGACATTTTTTGTAACAGAAATGGAAATTTCAATAAATCATAAACATAAATGTTATCCCTTAACTTTTTAAGATCTTCAAATAAATCATAATCTAAGTTGGGGTTCACATGACTCTGTTTAGTCTCAGCTGGTTTAGATTGGATTTGGAGGCAAAGTCGTAGTGTTTTCGGGAGAAGGTTTGTTTGTTGTCTTACTCCTAGTATTGTAGGGATGTACTGTCTCGAAGTTAGCTTGAAAGATGCTATCCGAGAAGTGTCCAAAAATGTTTGGAGAAGACTCTTCTTCTTGAACTGTCTCTTGTTCAACAACCTCTTCAGGAATCTTAGGAGGCATCAAGTTGTCCTGGGCTTCTAGAATTGTTTGAAGGGCGTATTGCAGACTTTCCAGATTAAGTCCCTTGGTAGATGGATTAGGTCGGTTGGTGGGGAAAGGATTCCTAAACGGGGGTTTGTAAGGCCCTTTGCTGGAAGAAGCTTCTTCGGTCATCCTTTTCAAGTCTATAACTTGATTTGACAGTTTTTGAACGACTTTAGTTAAGTTTTCTAAATCAAGGCTTTCAGGTTGTGTTTTATTTTGGGTGGGTCTAGGGAGGATTTCGATCTTCTTTTTGGATGAAGAACTAGTTTTTGTTTCGTTGCTAGTAGTGTCTTTTAAACTAAGTATGTCTTTTTGAATCTGGTTGGCCTCCTTGAAGGCCTCTAACAACGTGGCTTTCTTAGATCATTTAACCCAAATGGCTATACTTTGATGTAGGGCTTTAGTATAGTATGTTATGATAAGATTCTCAGCAGGCACGGAGTCCGTAGGGGTTCGGTTCTTAAGTGTTAAAGAATCTTTGATTAAAGTCTTTAATTTTCTCTTTTGGGTTCATCCTTAATATAGAAAGCTCCATAACCAGGAATTCCGGAGTTTTATCATCTCCGAATTTTTCCAAAAAGCATGACTCGAACTTTTTCCAAGACACGATGGTATGGGGTTGCTAGGCAAAGTACCAAGTGGATGCATTGCCCTCGAAAGTGTAGGGGAACAACCTACAGACTACGTCTTCATGCTCGACATTGTAGAGTCTAATGGCTAACATAAACTTTTTAATGTGATCTTCTGCGATCTGTTTAGAGTCAGGGTCAAACTTGGGAAGCCACTTCTCTGGATGTTTGGGTAAAGGATGTTGAGCCCCAGGTACAGATACAACATCCTGGTCGAGCCAAGGTCTGGTAGGATTTTTTTGGTTGGCCATTGGTGTAGGCGGTGTGGAAGGATGAGAAGACGAACTGCCTTCGTCAGAAGAGTCTTCTCCTGAAGAAGAAGGAGATGATGGAGGTGGTGAGGGAGGTATTCCAGATCCCCCTGCAGTAGGAGTGAGGATTGGATCTGTAGGGTTCACAGTGAGGTTAGTGCCTCCGAGTTGTTCTCTGATATTAGAGAAATATAAAGGTTGGTCCAAAGGTTGATTTGGTTGCCTCAAACGTGCTAAGGCACTATGTGTTCTTATGAGAGATTAGCGGACAATCTCTTGTATGTCACCACATGTAGGATTTGGGGTTGCTGGCTCAACTGTGATCTGTGGATCGTCGTTTGATGTGGTTGTTGTTTGAGGGGGAATGTTGTCATTCGAATGACTTATTGTCACTATAGGTGAGCGATTAGGTGGTGGAGGAGTCTTACGACCACCTCGTGCCATTAATAAATTTCAGGCCCTCCTTCTAGCGCCATTTGTTGACAAGACGAAATTGAACGCTCGTCAACTGGAAGAGTGGATCCAGTCTAGGGTTGTCTAAATAACCCAAGCCGTTTGGGATGACCCACCCTGACGGGTTTAGAGGCTCCGTTGGCTGATCTAAGTCCTAGGAAAATGAAAGAAAACTAAACTAAGTAACTAATCTAAATGAGAACAATAACTAAAACAAACTAAAAAACAAATCTAAATTAAATATCTACAGTCTATTACCTATACTATACAACAATAACTCTATAAAATTAAATGTTCAATTATCAACAGAATTACAATGTACAATATTTACAGATTACAGATTTAGATAAAAACCTGCAAAAAACATTTGTAAACTGTCCTAAGATAGGAAAACTATTGTTTTTTGATCTTTTATAATTTTATGCGAAGGAAATTAAATAAAAACTATCTAAGCTAAGCAACTAAAATTATAATTCTAACTATAAATCTAAACTATACATATCTATCTAAATTACTTAAATAACACTAATAAATTAACTATTAAATAGCCAATAGCAATCTGACCTGAAGTAATGCTTCAGGTTTGTCCTGTATGCAATAGTTGATTTAGCTATTTGGTGGGAGGAAACCCGCACCAAATTCTCCAAAAACTTCTCGTAAACAAGAAGCAACTGTGCTCTTCAAATATAAATGACAGGACAAACAAGACATAAAAAATTACAACAATCTTATAATTTACAAATCATCGCAGTTAGATAAATCTGTTTGCAAAGATTTGTACAAAATGATTCAATTAACGAAGAAGGTAAACCTATAATTCATTAAATTGAAACAAGGTAATTGCTATACTTTTTTATTTTAAATAAGAGAGATCATATATGGATAACGCATAAACAAATCACATCAACCTGCAACGAATTACGATAGCTAAAGTAGTCGATAATCAATTGCAAACTGATATGAAGAAAACTTGAAATAAAAGAGTGATATATTGAAAGATAAAGCTGTTACAAGACATCAACTTTCATCCGAGTCTGTATTATTATAAATCCATAGTCTGGTTCTCCGAATAGTGATGATGATGATTTCATTACAAAAAATAAATAAGTTTATAAAGACCACAGGGTAAAACATCCCTGTGGGAATTATCAAACTGTTTACAAAAAATATGGGGATAATATCCCAAGTCCCTATTTTAGCCTATGACTAACAACTAAAAACTATATCTAAACTGCTACAGGATGTCCAATTTGTTTTTGAAATTCGTATGCACCTGGGCAGTAAGAAAATGCTTCGATCATGATAATTTTGAATTGACAAAGGTCGTTGCTTCTTCGACATTCCTGAAGACAATCGAACCGATGGTTTTTTGTTTCTTCTCATTGGCTTGCAGCCTGTCGTTCTCCTTCGACATCACTGTCACCCGTTCCTCTAATGATTTGATCTTTGATTTCAACAGGGGAACGTCGGTGTAATAACTCTCTAGCCAAGCATTACATTGAATACATGGTGAATGATCAGGCTTCGGTACCACATGCGAGGGTTTGTTCAAATTACCAGGGGTTTCCTCATGCAGTTTAATTCTAGGGTAATTAGGGTCGTTCTTTAGGCACAGAGGTAAGTTAGATACATAGTCATAGGGTTTCGTAGAGCATAGGCCATGGGAATAGGGGTATTCCTCAACTAGGAAACACTCAATATCAGAGTCCAAGTCCTCGCTCAACACTATGGGATTTTGGTCAACATTTGGCTTGGGTTTGTTCCTGGCGCATCTCGATATCCATCGAGCATTTTTCTTCCCCTTACTGTTGACACTAGTATCACCATTACCTTTATTCCTCACCGGCTTCTTGACGGCCTCAGTCTTGTATTCAGTACACGGGTTGGCTATGGTATCAAGTAGGTCAATGTCAGGGCAATCCGAGGGTTTGACAGGGGGTAGAAGGATATGAAATGGAACGGCTGGCCCAACCAAAGTTTCCATAACCACAACCTTGTCAACTTGGATAGACTCTGTAGTGGGGAAGCCATTCCTAGATAGGAAGGCTTGCCAACTATCACCATGAAGGCTCAAATGGTGGACGATGATAAGTTTGATCAAGCAGTGATGAAAAAGGTTTCTATCATCCTTCTCACGCTTTAACCTTTTAGACATTTTGTAAAGACTACACAAGAGATAATATGGCATGTTCAAAGGATAGCCTATAAAATTCATCAATAACCGAAGATGATACAGAAATACCAAGCCATACCGACCTTCACAGGTCACAAACTGTTTAACAATCGCTAAAAGGTTGTGCCACCTGGGTTTGAGGGTAGTGATAGTCATACCTTTATCACAGGAAACAATATTCCTTGATGTGAATAACAGGGGCCACGACACCTCGTCAACTTTAGAATTTTTAAACCACTGTTGCCCTGTAGCTGGTAGTCCTGTAGCCGAGCTTATGAATTCCTTGTTGAGCTCGAGCTGTAAGTCTCTGACCTTAGCCCTGCATTCATCAAATGTGAGGGAGAATTGTTGGGCAACTGAAAGGTTAAAACCCTCAAACCTTTGTATAAACACTAGCCATCCATTATATTCCAAATCTTTACAGGCATTATTGAATAGCAACAGAGTTTGGCTACCGTTTGGTTCTATGCGCACCACCAGTGCCATAGAACAGAATACACAGTGGGAAAGGATTTATGGCCAAGGTTTTGAACAGGGTATTCACAGGATCGAGAGCACACATGCTTACCCGAAAAAAACAGAGTTAACCCGGGATAAGGGGAAGGAATTAACGCCCGAATGTGCGAGGGTGGTGGAGCTAGATCATCCCATGCAAAACAGTCATTTCATAAGTACAACCGACGATGCATAATGTGATTTGAATCACTATTACATATGTTAAATACAATTCCATTCAAACAACTAATGAAATCAATGGTAAATCGACCAAACATTTGCGCAAGCAATAGTTATAGTTTTAAAACCAAAACAATGATTCGAAATCAACACCAAGGGTTCGATCATATCAAATATGTGTTACATGGAATAATTAAATCAAGGATCTAATCACATCCTCAATGTGTTTTCATAAGACCAATGTTTCAAGAAAATCAGTGAAAGACTATTAAACATCAAACCACCAATGTATTAAGGACTCAATGACAGTCATTATAATATCATCACAATCTTATAAAAACAAAATCATATTAACAATTAAAGAACGCCAAATGAGTAAGTATCTTGGATGTAGTGACCGAGATTTCATTAAACTACCAGAAAATAAAATAGAACAGTAAATTTGAAATTTACTAAATTTTTAAATTAATCTAGCATATTCGCTCCCATTTTTCAATAAATAAATTAACAATTTACATAACCATTTGCATAACAAGCTAAATTTATATAACAAATTGCATAACAGGTGAAATACCTCGTTCTGATGTTGTCTCCCTTCGCTTGAACCAATCTGCAACAAATCCGCAGCAGCTTGCTCCTTCGACACCCCAAAACCAGCCACCCTACCGACCAGTACGCCTGGCCTTAGGACATCTACGGACGTCCTAGCCCTCCGAGCCCAAAACCCCTCAGCCCCGGTGCACTGTAAATCCCACTGTTCTAACTCTGTCTCAAAGCTCCCAAAAATCTCCACTCGTAAACTGCATGAATGAAAAATCCTCCCAAATGAATCCTCCTACTTCCCTTATGCCTCCTTCACCGCCCTCGAACCTTCACTCCCCACCAAACACCTTATCCATTCATTAAAGCCTTATCTGTTCATTTAGTTCTTTATTAATGGTCTTATCCTCTATTAAATATTCC
>ML789311.1:870809-898268 GCA_009831015.1 Picea engelmannii
TTCGACACCCCAAAACCAGCCACCCTACCGACCAGTACGCCTGGCCCTAGGACATCTACGGACGTCCTAGCCCTCCGAGCCCAAAACCCCTCAGCCCCGGTGCACTGTAAATCCCACTGTTCTAACTCTGTCTCAAATCTCCCAAAAATCTCCACTCGTAAACTGCATGAATGAAAAATCCCCCCAAATGAATCCTCCTACTTCCCTTATGCCTCCTTCACCGCCCTCGAACCTTCACTCCCCACCAAACACCTTATCCATTCATTAAAGCCTTATCTGTTCATTTAGTTATTTATTAATGGTCTTATCCTCTATTAAATATTCCCTTTAACGTATGGGTTACGTTATCCCTCATGGGATACGTAACCCCATTTAACCTTATTTATATTTTTTTTATTTCCCCCCATTGGTTTATTACATAATTAATCAATTACTTTATTTAATAATCAATTAATCACTAACCATTAGTCTAATACTTAATAATTTAATGTCTCATTTAATAATTACTCCTTCATTAACCCTTAATCAAGGAGTTAATCATACTTTAGCTAAGTATAATCAAAATAATTAATTAATAACTTATAATCAATTAAGGTTATATAATAATTAATTATAATTTAGCCAATGTTTAGGATTATTTATGAAATTATTCATAGTAATAAGAAAAGGGTCATTACATTGGAGTCTTTCCAACTGTGTGACTATAATTAAATTGGACATGTAGTGAACACATAGACAAGAGTGACCATAACAATCCAGTGACAATTTAATGTGACTTCGAAATTAAAGTTTTCACGCTTGCAGTCATGAAAACGAGAACAAAGGCAAGTGTGCAAATGCACAAAATAATAGTGTTGTTTTTATTCAAGGATTGCGATGAAACTCAAGGGTTGCAAAACACTGGTGTAGGCAGTTTATAAGGATAGGATAAAAATGTGAATTGGCTGCCAACACACCCAACTATTGTGGGATTCCCAGATCAACTTCACTCACTCACTTGATGGAACACAGATATGGCCCAGGCTACAGAACAACCCATCCTGAAGATGGAAATTATCGACAACTGAGTTTTCACCCAACATTTGGTAGGTGGTGGTGAAGTCTCATGTCCACAAGAGTCTAGCACCATGGTGAGTGCCGCGACTGGTGGTCTTCTAAGGAAATCAACGATGCAGTTGGTGCTTCCTTATTTTATACTTGATGTTTAGGTGGAATTTATGCAAGTATGTGGACCACTTTTGATGGTAGTCATTCTGCAATTTTCCTTGTGTTTGCATGAACTGCAGTGGCTTATGATTAGTTTGGACGAATGTCTCCTTCCAAATAATGTAATGTATTCATGGGCGGTAAGCTTGCACAATGACATACATTGATTTTTCGTAATTAGGGTACTTACGTACAACATCGAATAGTGTCTCACTATGATAGGCCACGGGTTGGCTGTGCTAAGTGAGAATGACACCCACAACATAGTCTGAAGCATCTGTCTCAATCTCAAAAGGATTTTGTAGGTATAGTAGTGAAAGTATTGGGGTTGAGAAAAAGCGTTGCTTCAAATCGTCGAACGCTTTTTTTTGGGACCGGCCCCATGCAAATTTATCCTTAACACCACCCTTGGTTATTTGTCTAAGGGCCCATGTAATATGGGATAATCCCAACATGAACCTACAGTAGAAATTGGCAAGGCCCAAGAAGCTCCGAAGCTCAGTGAGTGTGGTTGGGGCTGGCCAGTCATGGATGACTTGGATATTGGCTAGATCCACATGTACACCGTGTTGATCAACGATGTAGCCCAGGTAATGGACATTTTCCATGCCAAAGGATCATTTTTTCAATTTGGTGTATAGCTTGTGCTGCCGCAGGGTGTGAAGAACCTATTTAATATGTTGCAAGTGTTCGGACCAAGTCTTGATGTAGATGAGAATGTCATCTAGATACACCACTACAAAAGTATTAGTGAATGGTTGCAGGATATCGTCCATCATCCTCATGAAAGTGGATAGATAATTTGTCAAACCAAAGGGCATAATTAACCATTCAAAAAGGCCTTCCTTTGACTTGAAGGCAGTTTTCCATACATTTGTCTGTTCTATTGGGACCTGGTGGTATCCAGACTTCAGATCAATCTTACTAAAGTATATTTCTCCTGTGAGTTGATCAAGGAAGTTGTTGATTCAGGGAATTGGGTACCCATTTCTGACTGTGATTTTATTCAAATAATAGTAATCAATGCAGAGTCACCAGGTTCCATATTTCTTCTGTACCAATAAGATTGGGCTCCCACAAGGTGATGAGATGGGACAAATGTTCCCCTTGTGGAGAATTTCTTGGATCTATTGCTTGATCTCCTCATTCTCTAATAGAGAGCGACGATAGACTGGCCCATTGGGAAGCGGTGCGCCGGGGGTCATATCGATGGGGTGCTTGACCTGGCAGTGCAGAGTTACCCCAGTAGGTGAGGAGAAGATATATGAGTATTCTTCCATGAACTTATCTACTTGCTTCTACTGTGTGGAGAGGTCAACCACAGAGACCCTGGATGTGGCTATGATCTTTCACTCATTTTGAGAGCGAATCATGAAGAAGACAAAATTCCCCATCTGAGAGATGACCTTCTTGCATTGCTTAGCAGAGATCAAGGAAATAGAACTAGGTGGGACTGCCTTGGGTATCTTGTACAATTTCTTCTTCGAAGTAATAATAACACTACAAGGCCTAGACTCATACACATCATGACGTTTCCATAAATAAGGCTAGCCCAAAATAACATCACAAACTTTGAGAGGATCAGCATCACACAATACCTCGTCTTTGAAGGGCTTGATGCCATATGACAATCGACACTGTTGGATGACGCGGAGATCACTTCCTTGGCAAAGCCATCCAATGGTGTAGGGTTGTGGGTGCAGAGTTGTCAGCAAGGCCAGCCGCTTGATGACCTCTATTGAGATGAGGTTCTTCTGGCTACCTCTATCAATGATGAACTGCATCGGGGTGCCTTTTACCCACATCTGTGAATGGAAGAGGTGCTCTATTTGGTTCACCAAGATGGAGCTTGGTGGTAGTAATGGTGGCACTTAGTTCCACATCAATGATACATCTTCCCCTTTCTGGTTCTAACTCAGAGTTAGAACCTACATCTAATTCAGAGGATTTCACTTCAACCACCAGTGACTGCTTTGAGCGATAGTCAGCAGTGTTATGCCAAGGGCTCTTATGGAAGTCGCACCACTTCCTGGTATCTTTCTTTGTCTTTCTGGTGTCCTTATTTTCTTGCATCTTAGACTGGTTGTCTTGTTACTGTCCATATTTTTGCTATCCTTTTTTCTATAGGTTGGGGCCGCCCTTTCCTAGATTTTGTTGTGCGGGGTTCCCAGGCCCAAATTACCATGTCTTTTGTTTGAGCTTCTACTTGATTTTGATGGCATATCGGTAGGTCGTGCCCAAGGATGAGATGTCTAGAAATTTCATTTTGGTCTGGATGTATCTATGCAGAACACCATAATACTTGAGCACTATATGTCGTTCATAATATTTGATACCCAGCTTGGTGTGCAAGGTATGGAAGATATTTGTGAAATCTTACACTGCTTGGTTTCTTTCTTGCCGTAATGTGGTCCATTTGGTATACAAGTCGTCATAACTTTCGATAGGGTGGTATTTTTCCTTAATAACATCCCTGAAGGACTCCCAGGTGGTCGTGACTATAAATAATGAGGGTTCCTTTGTTTCCTTTTGCTCACAGAAATTTTCCCACAAATATTTGACATGGGGAATGGCTTTGAGAAGCATAAAATAAATCTTCTCTATTCAAAAAGTTATGGACAGAAAAATACCCTTCTAGTAGATTCAACCACTCGTCTACAACATTTGTGTCTATCTGACCTTCAAATATAGGATATTGAATTTTATTTGAACCTTGAAGGGGGTGGCGCCTCCGCTCAAAGAAGATGCATCACTTGTTGGTAGTCGTTGAAGGATTTGTGCAAAACTATCCATCATCTGGTTCCTCTGTTGTGTGAGGGCTTCCTCAAGCAACATTTTGAAAGGATCTTATGTCCTATCATATTTATTTTCTCCTACCATGAGAGGTTGGTTGGGCATGTGATAGATTTTGTCCTCAAGAGAAACAAGCTCAAGACCCAACTCTTTGTACTCCGACCTCGTTGGGTACATGTATTAAGATGACAAGGAGAAGACCGCTCTGATACCACTGATCTAGATTTTATGAGAAGAAAAAAATGACTACATATTATTAATAGGTTCTTAACAAAAAATAATAGAGATACAGTAAAATTGGTTTTCTATTCAATAAGGAAATAAGGTTGAAACTGCTAAAAATGGTAAATTGCCAAAATTTCCATAAAACTGTTTTGACCAAGTTGGAAAAGGTGGGTGGCCACCAATATCCACCTGGATCAATTTTGGAAGTAGCCGGAAGGGACAATTTGTAGTCCACTAAACCAATATGCTTTATGATCTGGTAGGGCCCATAAAACTTGGGTGCCAACTTGTGATGTCGCTTGGCTTTGAGAGATGTTTGCTTGTAAGGTTGGAGCCTAAGAAATACTAGATCACCTTCCTAAAAATCCCTTTCTGAATGATGTTGGACCTCCTGTTTCTTCATGCAATTTTGGGCCATGGGGAGGTTATCCTTTAGATCCAAGTGGGTGGTTGTGTGACCTTGCAACATTGTATCAATAGATTCGACCTTTGATGTGCCTGGAAGATATGCACTGACTATAGGTGGGCGTTGGACATACACTGCCTCATATGGGGTCATTTTATTGGTTGTATGATATAAAGTATTGTACCACCATTCTTCCAAGGGGAGCCATTGCACCCACTAGTTTTGTTTCTCTGAAGAAAAACATCGCAAGTAGGTTTCCAAACATTTGTTGACCACATTCGCTTGGACGCCAGACTGGGGATGATAGGTTGTGCTCATGTTCAGTTGGGTGCATTCTTTCTTTAATACCATCACTACTCATGAATAATATGCGATGGTACTGGGGATGATTACCCCCACCTCCAGTAATTCATGTACCATCTTTTCTATTTCATTTTTATGATAAAATGGATATATGTAGGGACGTACATTGGGGGGTTGAATTCCCAGAAGGAGAGGAATGCTATGATCATGCTTACCCCTGGAGGGAGTTAAGGTTGTGGTAATATCAAATACTTTGGGGTAATTGTCCAAGATGAGTTTTAGGTTGGGATAAACTTCCTGGGATTCTTTTTCAGTGACCTGGATGGCATTAAATTAAGAAATCACACCATGGTGGAATTTCTTCAAAATGTTTTCCATCCTATGAGAGTTGATAATTTCAGGAGAGCTCGCTTGGAGATCTCAGAGGGTAAAGGAGTGAGTGTCTTGGGTGAATCCCATATATAATTCTTGATAATCCATTTTGATTGGACCTAGAATATGAATCCATTCCACTCCTAATACAATATCACAATCACCCATGGAAATAGAGAACATGTGGGTTTTCAGACTATAATCACTCATTTGGATTTGAAAGTTAGAAATAGGGTGAACAAAAAAATGGATCTCATCACCAATATTGTGATGAATAAAACTATGGGTGCTACCAATATCAATCAACACCACCACCGAATGGTGTTTGATGTAGCCCTTGATCTTCAATTTCTCTGGGGCCGAAATACCTGAGAGTGCATCAAGCGAGATGATGGGTTCTTCTGGTTCTGCAAGGGTTACAACTAAAGCTTCACCATGATCACTTGGTGGAGCCTCATATGATGGTATGTATTTAGAATGATATGAAGTGGATCCATCAATTTGGAAGAACTTTTGTTCTCTACATTTATGCCCTGGTGAATACTTTTCATCAAAATAGTAGCAAAGGACTTACTTGTGACATTCCACCATTTCACTTGGAGATACCTTTTGGAAATTAAATATTTTTGTCAGAGCTAGATGAGCCCTAGGTTTAGGATCATTTAGAAATAGAGCCTTCATGGGTGGGACTTGAAGGATGTTCTTTCCTTCCTTTGCTAATTGACATTCCTACAACCACGTAGTAGGATGATGCATTCTCACATGATCCCAAATGTGTTCCTTTAAGAAACTAATAAAACATTCAAGGTAAAATGCATCAGATAATAGATCATTCTGAATATCCAACTTTTAAAATGTCATGATGAAATCTGTGACTGATCCAGTTTGGTGCATCTTAGTGAGTCTACCAAAAAATGTGATTCCCTATCAAAACAGGCACAAACTGCTTTAGTGAATAGGTTCCAAGTGGGACTTATTGGATAACATTTCTTATGCCATGTCCACCACTACCATCATTCTTGATCCATGTACAAAACCCCTACATGGAGTTTGGTCTCACCACACCAAATATTATGGAGGGAGAAGTATTGTTCCATTTGAGAGACCCACCCTGCTAGGTTGGATCCATTGAATTTATGCATGTCAACTTTGGGAACCTTATTACAAGAGTCTAGACAACCCCAAGGGGATTGGGAGGAATGAGTATGCTCATAATGGGAATGTTGAGGGACCTCTACATTGGGTTCTACCTTCTTACCTTTTGTGAATTGTTGCATGGCTTCACAGATGGTTGCTTGTATTTTTGTAGGGAGGGAGTCTTTGATTGTGGTTTGTATGGTATTGGGGATGGAGTCCATTCACAATTCTAATATGAACAACCTAGAATCCTAGTCTTCTTGGCTTTGAGCTTGGGTAGTTGGCATGTTAGCAACTTAGGTAGTAGATGAGGTGGTGGGATGGAAACCGGGACCACAAAAAGTGAGATGTACTAAGGTGATCAGGACAAAGAGAGGATTCCAATGGGATAGGTTCTCGGAAAGGGGTGGGACTATAAAGAGAAAAAAAAGATTAAAATTGAAGGGTACCACTGCGATCAAAATGAAGAGAGGAATGAAATGTACTAGGTTACAAATAAGGGTGTTGACAGGCCCCAAAACATTCTTTTTTTTACTTTGAATTGAAGAACACTGGAGTGACGAAATGGACAAATGTTTAACAGGAATAAATGTGCAGGAATTTCGAAACCCAAATGCAGGAGACACGGTTTCATGATAATAGACATTTTTTGTTTTGTTTATGTTTCCATCCCAAGGATTAGGGTATTCAAGGTTTCTATAGACAAGGGATTTCCCTCTGATATAAATCTCTTTGATATATATCTGGGGTCCAACAATACTACTCAGCCCATATCTCAGGGCACCAACTAAGGAGGCTAGATAGTGCCCATAGCCATACTACCCGACTACCCATGCACTAGAGAATATATTCATGATTTTTGTTATCAATGACACTATAACAGTCAGGAATTCGATTGGTTTATCTACGGAGGGATTCAAGATATCTAGGTCGATCTGTATACAGGTGTTGTCTGATGCACTACCACTCGAAGGGGTACCAACAAGGGTTACAAGGGTGGAAAACAATGTGTTCTTAAGTACCACTTGTATTGCCTGCGTGTATGAGTTCCTGACCATAGTTTTATGCATAGAAAGACATACCTCTGAAGCTAAAGATGCTAGCATATGTATCTACCCTAAACAGAAAAAATACCCCACAATTTTTTCCCAAGAAGGAGATTGGATACCATTTGCAATATACCAGATGAATAATAATATGCAGAATAAAAATATTAAGCAAGCAATAATGGAACAACCAATTATAGCTAGAACAATACCAGAATAACACCAGAAAGAGCACATTTATTATATATAGAAATGTTCACTTTCCTCTTTGAGGGGGAAACCTCCAGCATAACAGAGCTCTATTAAAATAAACTCAAAGACAAAAATATCCAATGCCTCCTACTCTTATTTATACTATTTCTATGTTCTGAGGAGACTTCTAGAGGAAGATCTTTCTAGAAGTGAAAGATTCTATTAGGTATTCTTACATTGACTTATTCTCCTTTATTTATTAGGCCTTATTAACTAATTTTGGCCTTTATTACATAGAAAACATATCATCTTAACTAATAACCCATGGAGAGGGGTTAGGATTGGATCCTAAAAGATTTTACTTAGCAAGCTAGGAAAAGGGTAAGGCCAAGTCAAAAATGCATAGGTTTGGAAATTTGTGCTATAACACTCAAGATGTCCATTACTATTGTAACAACTCAGTTTTGATCCCTAGATTAATAGTGTATATCTGTGTATACAATGAATGGTTGAGCAATTTATGAAATATGTAAATATTGTACATTAAAGAATAATACTAAAAATACATCACTGGTTGTAGATGGAGATGTAAAAAAACATGGGGGGCTATGATTCCACAAGAGAGGAAAGAAATGGGGCTTATGGGGCTCAAAAGAACCAAATCCAAATAATGTTGTTTTATTCCTAGTCTAAAATATTTTTATTATGTCATCCTAAGTCATACCAACCTTCAAGTTAGTGGGGAAGCGAGATACATGGGATTCTTAGGAAGACACATGGTGAGTTGTGAGAATGCAAATATATTCCATGTATTTTGGTTATGCAAGAGATAATTTACCATTATTCTTCTTCTCAAATTTTGTTGGGAGAGCCTATGATTCCATGTATGTAACACAATGTTGGGTATGTTTTTTATAAAAATTATGTGTGGATTTTTCCCGTCTACATGAGGAATTAGTATCATTGGGAAAAATTCATCACAACTAAGAATTCTTGGAGTCCCCAGTAGAGACATTTCCTGGATGGCATGTGTCTGAGACATGGAGGGTAGTGGGATAACTTGAAGGACTATGTGTCAGAGAAGAGGATCCCATTCCTTAGGTTGTGTAGGTCGAAGGGGAAAGAGAGATAATGAATTGGAATCGTTGTGAGAGTTTATATCTTGTGAGTATTGTGAAAAGTGGGACATGTGATATGAGTATAGCCAAACATAAGAGAAATTCATCTTTGTGGACCCATAGCCTCATCTTGGGGGTGGCCCATTGTAGAGAGACTAAGTGTAATGGTGAGCCTATGATTGGGTGGAACGTCCTTCATTTGTAGCCAACTAGTGATTAATTTCCATAAATACACATGTCATGGTTAATTGATTATTATGTTGAATTTAATTATGTTATATTATTAATTGAATGTTGTTCCATTGCATGGATAAGTTTTCATAAGTATTTATGGTGTTATTTCTAATTATGAATGAATGATTGTGCTTGTATGATATTTCTTGGTCATGTTTGCATGCATTAATTCATTAATAGTGTAATACCCCTAGGCTGAATCCCAATTGTAAATGTACATATTCTTTATAGGATGGTGTGAGAAGATTTTTTGGGCTAGAGTGCATTTATATATATGTTTTGAGGCTAGAGTGTCTATGTGATTAGGCCAGGGAGCCTATGAGTTGAAAGGCCAGTGAGCCTAGCAAATGTAATATGTAATCACACTTGATTATATTAATAAAATACATCACTAATGTAAAGAAAGTCAGAATAAAGAGTATGGGGGGCTAGGCCAAGGAATAAAATAATATTATTCCTAAGTCCAAATTCATATGATATATTTTATTCTAAGTTATTAAAGTTTGGGAACAAATTACCAAGTGGAGTCAAAGCTAGTTCATAAGGTGATAAATTTCAAGTTAATATCATGAAAATATATTGTTGGTATTTAGTGTAATTCTCATTCATTATTTCCATTCCTTCCATCATTCACTCAGTCATTCCATCCACCATCGATACCTTTGATGACAGAGCTATGAAGCTAATTGTTACCTGGTAAATCCTTGGGGATTTGGGTGGAAGAAGTAGGTTTTCAGGATTATGAAGCATTCTCCTTGGGTGAGAGAATTGTTGGGGATAGTTTCCCCGCATGCTAGGATAGTGAGTGTTGAACTTTTTGAGAAACCTTGTTTTCCAGGTGCCATAGATCTCTAAGACTTTCTAGCCATATTTTTTCTAAATCTTGAAAGGGAAGTGGGACAACCGAAGGAATGTTGAGCAGATAAGGTGTATACTTCTTGGGGTGGGACAAGCTATGGGGAATGAGAGGCTATGAGTTGGGAACTATTTCTGGCTTTGGCACTTGAGAATGTGCTTTATTGTGTTGCTGGTCAGAACTTAGTTTGGATTAGGTAACCTTTACCATGGTGGAGTCATAGCCCCATATTGGGGGGGACCTGTTGTTCATAGTATATGAACAACAGAGTCTAGGGATAGGAGGAACATCTGAGGTCTGCAAGTAGTCAATGTTTTTGATTAAAACATAAGTGTTCTTTATATTTTTTTATGTGATGATTACTATGTGTATGTTTATGTTATTTTTTTGTGTTTTAATTGTACATATTTATGCATTATTTGTATGTTGTTAGTAGTGTATGTTTTTTTCATATACATGGCATACTAAGTAATAAATGGTATCGGTGCTAATTTTTGAATTTTTCGATAACATGGAATGTTACATTGTGGCATCAGAGAAGAGAAATGTTGTGTGGCATGGACCAGTTTGGGGTTGGGGTGCATTACATTGTGGTATTAGAGACACATGTTCAATACTGAGCTTGCATGGGGCCATTTTTTAGCACACATAAGTTGAGTTTGTAGAAATTAAATCTAAGAGGATGTCTGCAACATGTTTGTCAAAATTACTCCCGTGAAATTGGGGGAAATTCATGAGGAATTAGAGGGAATGGATCCCAAGGTTAAAAATCCCCAATTTTCAATCTCATTCTGAGCAATTTCAGGCCTATAATTGGTTGAATCTTGGAGTTATAGTGAATCTATGGAGAAATTGGGTAAAAATTCCCATTTCATGAGTGAATTTGAGGATAATTCGTGTCCAAAATTTTTAATTAGTTGTGCATGGATTTAATTGGTTGGTTAAATTAATATAATTGGCCATAGAGAGCATAATTTTAGAGTTTCATGGTGTCTCAAGAAGAAAATTAAAAATTATGCATTTTTAAAAGAATTGGGAAAATTCGAAATTTGGGAAAATTTAGGTATTCTTCCATACATGATGTTAGCATGAAGTGGTAGTTATGTGGCGATGATGTGGAATTATATGGTGGAATTTGGTGGAACATTGGAAGGGTTTATAGTGTGTGTGGCAAGATCAGTAGGTGATGTGGGTGTCAGGAAATTCAATTGCTTAAATTGCTTTACATTAAATTGTCAACCAAGGAGCTCATAAGCTTGTGAGATGTCGACAAAATATATGTAGGAGTAGGAAAATAACTCTAAGCTAAGAAAGATGAATAAAAAATGTCAATAAAAGGACTTAAAATCATATGATATTGTGTTGTAGGTCAATTCCTATGGATTTTCATCTATCTATTGGATTCTCAGGATTAACAAACATTCACGTCTCTGATGCACACCGCACTTGACCGATCACACTTGCAGAAATGAAATGCTAAAGAGTTCAATTTTGTATCTATAATTATATTTTAATCATCAACCACATTCCTTTGGTTGAAAATTAATAATATCAATTGGTTTTTTGATCACTATTGAAACTCAACCTTCAATTCCTAACTCTTTAAGGAAACCACACTTGCAAGAATTGAAAGAGCGTAAAGAAATGAATAGTAACTGAAATGAACAACTAATGAAATAACATCACACAATGAAAGGAAAATATTTGGGAAGTGTATACTAGAGAGAGGGGGCCCTACCTCTCTTGGAATATATTTCCAAGAAGGAATACAGTAGAAAACTCTTGATGTGAAACAACAAGTTCTTTATTCCAACATCAAAGTGATTACAATGATCCTTCTCTTCAATATGGAACTCTATGCTCTAACTCCTTCAATTCTCTAAATCCTTTACTATCCATGTTGAATTATATCCTCTCATGTTTATACATATAGCTTCTCTTTCACAAAAGTAAAAGGAGTTACAACAAGATGAGATTAGATCCTAAACAAGTGGATCTACAACTAACAAATCCTTGATCCTAAACATGTGGATATTTCACCACCAAATCTTGTATTTGATCTAAGATAGTTTGACTAAGAGAATAACATCATATTCCATGAGATCCATGTGCCCAAATTCATGGATATGGGCACTTGGTCAAACCACTTAGCTACATAATTGCAATCTAGTTAAACTAGTTTTGGAAATATCAACCATACACCCCTTATTTTGTACTTTTTGTACATTGTTTTTAAGAGTCACCTAAATGAACATATTCTGCACAAAACCCATATTTTATATTTTTGAGATTCCTCTTCATTTGTTCATAAATGGCATGGAAATTTGGACTACCACAACTGCCAATCCGTTGTAGAATTGCCAACAACTATTGAATTTCACAAGTAAGTTAGGAAATCATAATATATGCCCTAACTAATCATCAATACATGGGAAATCAACCATTTTAGTGTAATTATTCCATGTGAATATCATATAGGGTAGAAATGGTCAAATGCGTAAATATAAGTGATGAAGGAAATGATGATGAAATGGTAAAGTAAATGAAAAATGACTAAATGGCATCATAAAGTGTGTTATTTTCAAGGTCCAACAGTGGGAACTATGTGTGCATGGTGATATAGAAAATAACATAAACCATTGTTGCATGGGAAGCAAAGAAGTTTTGTCTCAGGGCCTTGTACCATGTGACACCATTAAAAACATGACACGTAGAAAACGGTTTGAAATGTCACAACCCGAGGGGTTATTTAACCCTCGTGCACTTTTGGTTTGTGACATAGACTCTCCACTGTCGATATCATCCAATCTCCACCGTCGGATATGGGAGACGTGCAAGTTCACAGGAGGCAAGGTAAAATTTTGGGATGGGACCTGCCCATCCCTGTAACCAATGAAGGGATGTCACATGGAAGTTTTATGGTCAGGGTGGGACCCTTGTCCCATCCGGGGTCAAATATGTGCCAGTTGGGTAGGTGGGGCCTGCAAAATATTAATATTTTATTGAATTCTAAGGCCATCATAAGAGAAAAAAGAGATAAAGGAGAGGAGAAATAAGAGGGAATAAATGTGAGTAACTGTATGGTAAGAAGAATAAGGGCTAGTACTGTAGTGGATAACACCCTCTTGGATCAATTCCTACACAATTTTCTCAATTTCATTCTTTTGGGCAAAGGGATGATGATAAGGGAGAACATTGGGAGGAAGACTTCCCGGAATAAGGGGTATGGAATGATCATTAACACCATGAGAAGGTGGAAAAAATAGCTCAGTGTTTGGAGAGAATAGGTTGGAGGTCAAGATGCACAGAGGGTGTCTCAACCATGTGAATAGAATGGAGTTGAGAAACAATACCAGAGTAGCCTTTCTTGAGGAGTTTACACACAATGGGAACTGATGATATTAGGAGAACCAACTATGAGACCTTGGAAGTGATACTTGTGTCCCTCTTGTTGTAATTACATGGTTAATTCCTTAAAATCCATAAGAATGGGACCCAAAGTGCATAACCATTCAACACCTAGCACAATGTCACACACACCCATTTCGATGGAAAACATATGAGATTTCAATTGGTAATGTCCAATTTGAAGACATACATTTTCACAACACCCACCACAGTTCATGGACCCACCATTGGCTATCATGACTTGAAGTTATTGACAACACAGATATAGCAATTGGTTTCATGGGCAATGAGAAAATGGATAAAATTGTGGGTACTACCACTATCAACAAAGATTATGACCTTCCTATTATTAATATATCCAATGATATTGAGGGTTTGGGGAGCAGAGAAACCAGTGAGAGCATGCATGGAAATGAGTGGTTCAACTTCAGGTGGGTCTGTGGGCTCTGGGGTAGCATAGGGAAGGGAGGGCTCTTCAACAATTGGAACTGTCACATATTCTTCAGGAACATCCTCGGAAATGGCCATAAAAATCTTTTTTTCCTTACACTTGTGCCCTGGAAAAAAAAAATCATCACAATTATAACAAAGACCCTTCAATTGGAATTCATCCATTTCATCCCTAGTTAATTTATTTTCCTCGAGGGGAGTGATAGGGGGGTTAGGATTAGTGGGGCGAGGGAGAGGAGCAAAAGAGGGTTTTTTTTTCCAGGGAAAAAGCAACATGTTGGGATTCTTTAGCATGTTTAGTAGCTTCCAACCAAGTCGGAGGGTGGGCCATTAGAACCTGGGATCATATTTCATCCTTGAGACCGCTCATAAAACATTCACGAAAGAAAGCATCTGACATGCCCTCGGTTCGAAAGGCCAAATGATCAAAACCAAATATAAAGTCTTCCACTATGCCTGATTGTTTCAACTTGGTCAAACGACTGGGATAGTGGGTATTGGTGTCAAAGCAATCATAGAGCTCATAAAAAACTGGGTCCAGGAAATATACCCTTGATGTGAATTTTTACACCAATTCCACCATTTTCATCATTCATGATCTAGATAGAGGACATCATAGCGAAGTTTGGTCAATTCATCAGTAATACCATGTAGAGAAAAATAATTCTCCATTTGAGTGACCCAACCCATAGGATCAGAGCCATCAAATTTATTGACCTCAACACGGGGAAGACGGTGGTCATGCTGAAAGGAGTTGGATTGAAAATGTAGAGAATGAGAGGATTCAATAGCATCGGGTTGGTTCAAGGTGGAAGGACCCAAAGAGTGGCTCAAAAACTGGTTGACAACAGACTAGAGGGTGTTAAATTGGTTCATGAATTTGGAGTCCATGGTGTCAAATTTATGCTCAACGTGGGTTTCTAATTGTGCAAGGCAGGAATTGGTAGAGGAAATTTTAGAGGTCGCTTGATTGATGGAATCTTTCAGGTCTTGGTTGTGAGTGGTGGCCATTTCGAGAGGGGAAGTGCGAGTAAGGAAACATGGGTGGGTGGGACCACAAAAAGGAATTATAAGTGATAGGTACCATGACGATCGGGGAAAGAAGGGAAATATAATGGAATATGTGGAAAAATTGGGAAGCTGAGAGGGGCTCGGGACCACTGGAAAAAAAAATGTTAAAAATGAAAGGTATTACTACGATCAAGGAGAAAAGGGGAGTTCAATGGAATAGGTCCCAAATAAGTGTGTCAGTAGGACCACTATACTCCGATCTGAAGAATACTATAGTGATATAATGCCCAAATTCTTAACAGGAAGAAATGTGTAGTAATTTTGCAACCCGAATGCAGGAGGCATAGTTGCATGACAATAGATCTTGTTTGTTCTATTTTTGTTTCCATACCAAGGGTTAGGGTATTCAAGGGTTCTACAATCAATGGTTTTCCATGTGCTATATATCTCTAATATATGTGTGGGGTCCAGCAGTAGTACTCGACCTAATATCTCAGGGCACCAACTAATGAGGCTAGACTGTGCCCTTAGCGGTACTTCCTGACTACCCAGGTATTAGAGAGTATCTTCTCGACTGTTGTTCTTATTGGAACTATAGCAATCAGGTGGTCGATTGGTTTATCTATGGAGGGCTTCAGGAGATCTAGGATGATTCGTATACAGGTTTTGTCTGATGTGATACCACTTGAAGGGGTACCAACATGAGTTACAAGGGTGGCCAATAGATGTGCACTTAAGTACCATTTGTATTTCCTACGTGTATGAGTCCTCGACCATGGGTTTATGCGTGTAATGATAGATCTTTGTAGCTTTAAGAATTCAGAATACGTCTCTATCCTAAAAAAAAATTAACCCATAATTTTCTACCAAGGAAAGTGCTCTAATACCGCTTGTAAGATACCAGATCTATTAAATTAGTAGAATAAAGAAATAATGTCGACAATAACACTAAGATAGCAACCAAATACTGCAATATTGCTGATATATATATATATATATATATATGGAACCACAACACCATAATTGTACCTTTATTGATAGGAAACAATGTTCACTTGCCTCTTCGATGGGGAAACCTCTAGCAGAGCAGAGCTCTATTATAATAATTTTCCAAGAGAAAACTTCTCATGCCCTCTACTCTTATTTATACTAAATCTATCTATCCAAAAGAACAATCTAGATGAAGATCCTTCTAGAAGAGGAAGCTTCTATTAGGTCTTCTTACAATTGACTTATTTCTCCTTATTTCTAGTCCTTATTAATATTGAACTTTATTAAATGGAAATATAATATTCTACCCACTTGAGGGGTTAGGTAGGTTAGGTCCCTAACAAAGAAAATTGCACTAGAATGAAAAGTGTACAAAATGAGTAAATGGGTAATGTTCAAATGACTATAACTTGTTGCTCATAACTCAGAATTGAGAAAGAAGATAGTCATTGGGAAGGTACTGGATATATTAATCCATATGTTCACCTAGAAATATGTATTGAGTAATAAAATTCATAAGAAATCAGATAGAATAATTTTGGAGCACTTAAGGGGAAGAATTGTGCACAATTTTATAGATTTGCTGATTTATTTTATCTAACAAATCCTATTGCATGAAAATTTTAGAGAACTAAGGTCACAAGTAGAATAGAGAAAAATCAACAAAGAGACCAGATACATGGAATATGCACATAGAACCTACATCCATGAAAATGAAGTCAGGGGATCTTATGTTAACATGGGTAATGCAAGGACATAATCAAATGGGAATGGAGAAGGAAAAGAGGAGAGTATAAAATTGGTAGAGACTATAAAGATTATACAAAGATATGTTCTAAGCTACAAAGATGGTAATGAGAAGCTTATGAAATATCAGGAGTAGTAGAATGGATTTAACATCAAGTTGTTGCAGATATTGGATATGATAGAGAAGAAGGTGGATACAAAGACATATTCAAGTAATTCAAAGGATCATAGATATCATTCCATAAAGAAAGAATTAGGAGTGCGGGTAGGAATAATTATCACTCACTAAGACACTTAGTTAGAAGAGAATATAGTAGTCCAAGTTTATCTCTTATCAGAAGTGTTATCACTGAAATTTCGTCCACAAAAGGTTACAGGAATCCAACATCTCCAAACACCTATTAGTTCACCTGCAACCATAAAAAATCATTTCCAAAAGGCACAAACTATACAACTAGTTATAAAATTGACATGTGCAGAAACACTATAGAAAGCACACACATGTGCGCAGGCCAAAAAATCCAAAAGAGCGCACATGCGCCTGATGCATGAATGTGTATGACAAAATCCATTCACTCCTGTGAAATACACATTTATGGTTCTTGTTGGCCCCTCACCCACTTCTATTTCAGCTCCCAAGTTGATTTGAGCCTCAAATCCAAGATGAGTCTGAGTGGGGGGTTAGTCAAAGACCTAGGGGTGCCCTAAAGAGCCCCTTGTTCACACTAAATACTAGTTGGATAATGCCTCAAAGATTTTCTATAAAAAGAGGCCATGGGTGCACTATGAATTCAAGAATCTCATTGTATTTTTATGATGTCTCTATTCTCCCACAAGGAACGTCTTTCCTTCTTGGAGCATACTAGAATCATCTCATTAAGCTATTCACCTCACCTCTTAAGGGAATAAGCTTGGCTTTCTTCACCATTTACTTTCTACTTTTCCATTTATAAGAAGATCTCTCACATAGAGGACTCAAGAACCCTCCCTTTTTCTTTGGTGTTTTCCCGCTAATATAATCTCTCCATTGGTGGCACGAATATTGGTCAATTGTTTGATTGATTTTGGTTCTAATTTCCTTATGCATTTTGTTTTTTTTTCTTTAGTTTTTATTAGCTTATTTGTTTGTTTATTTCATGTGATTGAGGCATTTGATTGATACACTAACTTATGTCTTGTTGTTGGCACAGGGGTAGACCCAAGGTTCAATGCTTCAACAATGCACCAACAAAACCCTAACTATTGACCCTTTCGGCAACACCTGTGAAGCCAATGAAGTCTCACCTGAGGTAGAGGTAGGGGAGGTTGTAGGAATCAAGTGTCTACAACCTAGATGGGACATAGATCTATGATTACAACACTAACAGAGCACTTAGAAGTTAAAATTCATCAGTATTTAACCCTTATTCACATCGCAGGTCAAAACCCTAGTTATAGAGCAGCCCAGTATTTCAACAAGATCTAATACATCTATCACTTAACATATAGAAATAGATCAGATCTAGAATTCATTCACATTACTAAGCACTAAGCTACTATATCAGATGCATCTAGGATATATCATTGTACTAAGCATAAATCAAATCAATAACATAACAACTATAATGCACAAAGAAACCATAACACAGGATATACGTGGTTCACCCCTGTGTTGGGCTATGTCCACCAACTCTTCTCTTCTTTATTGTCTTATTTCAATATTCTACAAGAACAGAGCCACAAGAACCTACTCTGCATAGGATAGGAGATCTATGCGCACCTCACCAGATCCTCCTTCCCCAAGCTAGGTTCAAACACAAATCCTTCTTACAATCTACACACAATATTATTACAATCACTTGCACTTAGCTCTGCAAGTTCTTAACACACAGTATGCACGAATCATCCACAACTATTCACACTTAGCTCACCAGCCACATTAAACATCTAGGTCTCTACTACTTACATCGCCTAGATTTCTATTTATACATTACAAAAGGGCCTAAACATGGGTAAACCCATGGGTCGACATCCCATACTCGTTACATAAATCCTAAACCCAAAAATTCCCTAAGAAGGGGACGAGATCTTGTGATCTCCGCTTTGCCTTGCGCTCCACCTTCGAACAGCCTGTTGAAGTCTCAAAATTGGTCAAACATGACCAAGGTTATCCAAAACTTGGTCAAGGGCCAACATGCCCCCAACACTCACCTGTGACTCATCCCGACCCACTCTGATCTGGGTAACTATACCTCAAACACCTTGATCTTGGTTTGAGATGCTTTGACCTGTTGCTTCACCAGAGCCTCCTTCTCGGTGACCTCTTGAATAAAATTCTCCTCCACAGGCCCTTCTAAGCGTTGTTCCACTGTGGTGACCACTTGTTCCAGTTCTGCACCTCATCCTTCAATTTCCTCAAAAATTATGCAAGCTGCATCCTGCACTGGCTGGAGTTGCTAAGTCACTTCCATGACCTTGCTCTAGATGGCATGGACTTGTTGTTGTGATGTGTGTTGTTCCTGGGATCATTTCATCCTCTCGATCGATGGTAGTGGCTTCAACTACGCTTGTACCATTGCCACTTGCTTCTTGGCCTACTGAAGTTGTGACTCTAGTGTCCTTAGTTCAGGGTCCTCTTCAAGGCACTCATAAGTCTGTGCACTTCGGTTGCTAATTTTTTTACATTCTAAGGCCAATGCCTTGATTCTCTAGACTGTGCTTTGGACAACTTCTTCTCTCTGGTCTCGCACTTCCTGTGGAGTGCTTGGCACTGCTTGTAACTCCAGTTCTGCTATCCTCTATTGGAGCTACTGAATGGCTTCAGAAAGATTCCCTACTTGGATTTCCATTGGGTCTTCTTCCATCTGTTCTACGATCGTCACAGAGAGAAGTTATCTAGTGACTGATTCTTTAACTCCAATTTTATCTGAGAGCAACTGTTCCTTCTCCTTCTGGATTTGCACTCTATCCTCTGAAAAATTGTCTTGGATGTCATATTTTTCTTGTTGTGCAAACCGACGTTATCTAGATTCCTCTTTTGCTTGGTTTAAGGCCTTTGTGGCCTATTCGTTTTCTTCTTAAACATGACAAAGATGATATTTGTGTTGTTGGGGAAAAACACCCTACGGACTAGCAAATAGAGTTCATACTTTTCATGCAGATATGACCGAATAGAAATTACTCTCTACCTTCATCCCTAGATTTAAATCCCCTTTTCTTAGTAAATGCATGGAAAGATCAACCTACCTTGTTATCGATGTTTGATGTTGATCCTCCATTGTGCTTGATTACTTGTTTGCAATGCTCCTTCCAAAGATGACCTGCATTTAGGACGAGAAATAACTATGCATGCATACTACTTATATACTAACGGGTTAGAAATCAAACATAAAATAATCAAACCATAAAAAGTTCATGAATTGGGAAGGGAAAAGCATTCTCTTTATTACTTAAAATGAGTCAACTTACAAAATTTGAGACCGACCACTGCTCCTTGAACCTGATCCTGGGCTCCTCTTCTTTTGTCCTTCAACTGCTTTGCTTTAAATCTCCTTTGGCATTAGGAAAGGCTAAAGGGTTGGGAAAATGGAATACGTAAATGGGCAGAGTTTCTTTGCTATATTTTTCCTCCTCCAAATGGTACCCCTACCCCTTCTTTTATAGGATAGAAGGATCTAGGTATTTGGACGAACCCTCGGCCATGCATGGCCGGGAGTTTCAGTTAACTCACCCATAGCTTTTTGTTTTGTCGACAACTTTCCTTTTTTCATGCTTTTGTCAATCCACACAGGCTGTTTTGGGTCAGCCAGCATGTACACACATGCAGTAATGGGTTAGGGCGTGTGGGCCTTTACACAAGAGGATTTTCAAAGAGTTGTTCAGCAGTGTTTTTGGCAAAGAAAATATATGAGTTGGCCTGATGCTAGGTAAGCATGTGTGGTGAAATTTAGGGTTATAACAGATGCCCCCTAATGTGTGAGTTCAGAAGAGCATATGATGGCCAAAATACATTACCAATCTTTACTGATGTGCCGAACGATTGAGCGCAAGGATCAGGAACCGGGAGGTGCCATCTGCAAAATAAAAAATGTCTCACCGAGGCGGGCATACCCATGCTTGGGATAAAATAGAACCATGGCTACCAATCAAATACACTATAGATCCATGTCAAATAAATATAAAGAGTATCCGTGAACAATACATAGTGGAGCTACATCTCGAAATCAGAAATATATACATATAGAGTATCCATCTTCCAGAAGTTGATTCGGCCTGATGGCTGGAGATGAGATCTTTAGATCTCGAGAAACAACCTCAAAATATTCAAAACTTGGGTAGGAGTGTAATATGAGTGTATGAATGCACTAACTAGAGGTCTTCGATGGATTTTCAGTCATGGACTTGATAATCTTGACGATCGAACTGAAGGCTTCAGTGATTTCGAACAAGGACTTGATCGGATGTTTAGGATGGTCGGGTATGTGGACAAGAGACATTTTGCAGAGGGGCCAACTCAGGCTTAGTGACAAACTTCCCTTGGACAATATCACGACAAGTGATGAGACTCAGGCATCATGAATGTGAATCATAAGGATACGAAGCAGGAGGCAATGCAAACTCTCCATATGTTTGGAAGAATAACCAAACGGTGGAGGACACAACTCTATATAGCGAGAAAAGATTCATAAGGTTGTACTACATCCCATAGTCTGATGAATCAAATGGACAGATGTGCTTTATCCCAAGGGCGACTCATTATGCTGCCAATAAAGAAAATACGTTTCCCTTCCTCTTTTTGGGGTATATTTGATTTTTTTGTTCTTTTCGATAACTTTGGAAAAACATACAAGGACGAGTATTGCAAACATACAAGCTCAAGGCACAAGGACAAGACTGATGTTCTAGTAAAATGATACTCAGGAAAAATCCTCCAGTGGCCAAAGGTTTTAAGACGCAGAAGCAAACTGTCACAAGGCTGGTGGATAAGGTATGCAAATGCGGTTGATAAAACACACAATGGTAACGTCCTTCGATGTAAGTTTAATGAGCCCAAAGAAGGTAAGCTCGGTGGTTTTTCATATTTAGAGAGTCTAAAACAACATAAAAGGAGACTCCACTGGGGTACCTTTTTCAAATATATTCTAGTCGGTTCGAAAAAGGGGTAAACTAGCACTGATTAGATGTCGATTCAAAACCATTTTAATTAGTGTGATAAGGACAAGATCACTCGACAATTTTTTCATTTTTAAGGAGTCTGAAAAAAACTTAACTATGGACTCCGTCAGGAATATTCTTCTGGACCAATTTAACAAGTGTGAAAGAATAAGGTCACTCGGTGATCTTTTCATATTTAGGGAGTCTAAAAAGAGCTTAACTATGGACTCCGTGGGGGTTTCTTTTTCATAAGTTTAGTCCCTCATGCCCGAAAAAGGGATAAAAGTATACCTGAGAGTACTCTTCTAAAGAACGGAAGTTCCATAGAGTATACCTTTGTTCGTGCAGTTTACCATCCGGACTGAAAAAGGGGTAAACTACCGCCGGACAGACGTGACCTCAAATTTCAGTTTAACAAGCGTGAAAGGCCACAAGATCGCTTGGCAATATTTTCATGTTTAGAGGGTCTGAAAAGGGCTTAAAAGAAGACCCGTTTAAGGAACGTTATTCTGGACCAAATGAACGAGTGTGAAGAAACAAGGTCACTCAACAATATTTTCATCTTTAAGGAGTCTGAAAAGGGCTTAAAGAAGACTCCATAATGGTTACTTTTCTCAATTAATCCAGACGAGATTGAAAAGCATAAATGCAGTCTCGCTGGATGTTGCTTTCGGATATCAAAGCAAGCTTGAAAAACAACAAAGTTAGCTCATGATAGACTCTTTGTGGGTCGATGCTTGGCATCTCCTCGGGGGAGATGTATGCTCTGACGAAAACATTGTCTATGATGCCAGGGGTTCTAGAGATATTGACAGGTGTCATTTCAGCAATGGTTTCCATATGACCCTCAACATAGATCTTGTGTGTAGCTAAGGGATTAGTATGACAAGACCTATCTCCAGTCATAGTCACGGTGAATTCTCCTGCTTCAATTCTGCTTAACTCTGGGAGGAAATATGATCTGTGATGAAGATCTTCCCAAGGTTTGTCTGGACTAGTCATTGCTTCAATTACTGCTTCGTCAGAGGGCAAGACTAAGTCTAACGAATCGGTGTTAGCGAGAGAACCATGAGCCCAAATAGGCTCTAGAAGTGGATCTAACTCTTGTGCAGGAGTTGGATCAGTGTTAGATAAAGCTTGTTGGACTAAAGAGTACGCTACTTTAGTGGCAGACAAGGGCATGGACATACCCGGGTGCCCTGCCTCATCCATCGTGGATGATGGGGAAGGAAGTATCCATGGATCATCGAAGTAAGTCATGTGGAACGATGAAACTTGAAAAATATCAACCTTATGGTGATTAGATATAAATTTGATATCGTCGTGAGGATGTGGGTAATTGAAGGTACCCATCAAGGATTGGCACAAACCAACTCCTATGTTGACGACACCTGATTGAGGATTATCAATCATCGGGACCGTGGATGCCCCCAAATCTAGGTCAGGTCTAGAGAAAGACAATTGAGCGATGGTCACTATCCGACCCTTGTGTGGAAACAACAAGACTCGAAAAACTGTAGCAACCACAGCTTGCATAGCATAAGTCCAACTCTGTCCTAACAAGAGATTATAGTCGAGGGGAGCATCGACTACCTCTACCTTGACACACATGGTCTTCCCTCTTAACTGCATGGGGAAAGAAGGATCGATGCCATGTGGTCAGAACAAATGACCATTGAAAGAAGTGAGGAGAGTGGGTGATGGAGACAAAACGGGCTAGCCAATGGCCTTCCAACATGCCAACGACATAACGCATGTCGAGGCACCCTTGTCGACCACCGTGCGGAAAATATTCTGTGTAAAAGTTTTCATGGGATAAGCCACTACTATCTGAAATGCTACATGGTAAGGCAGACGAGGTTTTAAGTTGGTTGTATCTAACATGATGGTACCTGGATTACAAGTCTCAGTAGAGCCCAAAGCGGTTAACAAGGCTTTCCTCTGAGAAGGGAAACTTTGGAGGACCTCCAAAGCAGACATCGCACAAGGGATTTGTGATAAATCCTCCACCACAGAGTATTTCTGGGCGACCCTTGCATTTGGGTTATGAGAATCCTTTTTAAATGCACCTTTTGAAATGCGTGTCATTGTTTCTCCCAACGTCTTCTCAATTTGTAGAGGAAGAGATGGGAGGTCAACTTCTTTGCCTTTCTCAGAAGCGCTTGGTTTACTATAATCATGTGCTCTAGTTGATATGAAAGCATCACCCCTAACCATATATACGTTCATGGATGAGGGGTTGTTCAGAGGTGGGCAGTTTTCTTGGTTTCCCCCTTCTGTACTTGCAGAGGCTTGAGTTAGGTTTTTCCCATGTTGAAATGGGTTTGTCAACACCGCCTGTTGTTGCTGCGTGACAAATTTTTGGGCCTCTGCAAGTCGAGGATAGATGGGTTGGGTGGTCTTCCGTGCACAAGTTGCATGGATACCTCACTTTCCATTTTTCAATGTTGTCCCTGCCAACATTATCGTTGGGTTTTTTATCCCCCTTACCCTTCTTTCGTTGTTTTTTCTTCCCTTCAGGCTGCTAGGTGGCCTTTGGGTTAGTCGACTACACTGTGTGCACTTTCAACGTTTGGGTAGGGGGAGCATCCAAAGCAATAGTTTGGCTGGCCGCTGTGTGTTGTATGGATAACTATTGCAACTTCTTTGTCAATTTCTCAGCAGGCTTGGTTTGTGCTAAACCGAAAATACCATCGGCATGCGGTCCAACTCTTTGTCTAGTTTTATCTAGTATTGAACGTGGCGCATCTGGCAAGATGTTGTATAATAAACCAGACTGAGAATAGATGAGTTCAAACTGTTGAGCTATCATGATGGCATCTTCTTCATAGAAAACTCTGGATGTCACGATGTCTTTGGATAACTGTGGTACCAAAGACTTAAGGAACCACTCAAGCAGGAATGTTGGTGGGACTGGTACTTTGATTAAACTCTTCCAGTGTCTCCATTCTCGGATGTGATCAGAGATATGGTCCGTTGTTGTCTGTTCAAAATTAGAGAGCATCTCTGTGCCAATGTCGTATCTCACAGGTAACTGGAAATGGTTAAGAAAAGACATTGCCAATTCTCCAAAAGAAGAGTATCTTGAGCGATCGAGCTCAATGTACTATTTCACGGCACTCCCAATGAGAGTATGTTGAAACAATCGCAACTGTACAGAGTCATCTTTCAATGAGTTAGATGAGCACCAAAGATGAAAGGTAGTCACATGATCTCTGGGATCTTCATTAGGCTTGGCTTCGAACTTTGGAATGTTTGAAGGCAACTTCGTCGGCATAGGAGGCCAACACAGATCTTGACAAATGGGGTCATTCAACAACCTTGTCAAATCTGGAAAGTGTAAAGTTGTTAGGAAAGGTAGTTTGGATTGCTGCTGATAACCTGGGAAAAAGGGTCTTAGAGTTTGACTGGCACCAGGTTGCCAGGAAAATTTTGGTTGGTGGCTCGGATTTTGGTAGAAACCATGGCCCTGGCCAGTGTAAGGATTTTTCATATGTGGAGACATCATTGGATGATTTCCCAAATAGGACATAGATTGTTGGGCATGCCTTGTGTTCGAAGGACTTTGGGAAGGATTACCCCATGCCAGTCCCATAGGGATAGGCATAGTAGTTTGTCCAGGGTTCCATTCATTGTCGAAAGAATTACCCCAGATCGGCATTCCGGAGGAGGGAACGGATCCTTGCCCTGAATTCCAAGGTCCTGCTAAGTTTTCCCCCTATGCAGGAATAGTACCTTGCCTAGGAGTAGACTGTCCAAAAATGGGGTTACCCCCAGTCGGGAAAGCAGCTGACGATAAGGTGTTGTTACCAAACATTTTGTTCCAAGAAAACGGTGTCAAACCTACTGGCATACTATGCAAAGGTGGTCCTTGACTCCCCACTCCAAATAAACTATTGTGTGTAGGTTGCCCGACAGATTGTTGATGCGAACCACCGAGTGAAGGGGACGAAGGAGGGATTTGACCTCTTGTGTAAGGAAAAGCGTTAAAAGTGACAGGAGTGCCTCCCATGTGACCTTGCAGAGGAGTGCTAGAGCTCCCTGCCCCTAGACCCAAAGTCTGTAAAGTGGAGTAGGATAGTACAGGACTTGTAACCGAACTAGGCATACCATATGAGAACGGAGGGCCTATCGCACTAGGTGTGAAAGGGGTTGTGGCCGCCGCCAAAGACAGGTTCAGACCACTGTGCGAAGTAATTGTGTTCGAGACCATGGTGGCTCAGACCGATGACGGTAGGTTAGGAGATGACGACTCTCTTGTGGTGACAACTGTGGTGGGAATTGAAGAATTCCTGAAAGGAGTAACAACATTTGTTTCCATTGCTGTGTGCGACATTGTCTGGCGCTCGTAAAATTGAATTGGTAAAATGAAAGGTGCCGAGAGATTAGTGATTGGGGTTTCAACTGAGCCAAGAGAATTTGCTTCAAGGTCCAAAATGATCGATTCCTCCAGGGGTTTTTCGGGCACAATGGTTTGTGACTCGGTCGCTTCAAAAGACCCTTGTTGGTCTAGCTTCCGCCTTAATGGGGGCGGGGGTGGCTCTAGTGTAACTGGCAGCAGGCCAAGAAGCCTTCGTGATCGGTGAAGCTCAGGATCCTCCACTATGTGAGAAGATCCAAGACACTCTAAGGTAGTCTAAACGCTCAAAAGTAACACACACTAAGAAAAAAGTCCCTAGAAAATAAGACAAGAAAACACTAAATTAATTGGAAGAATAGTTACAATAGCCAACACTAGAGCAACTTACCGGTGCAAGTGCAACTTGAACACGGAAGCACCCTCTAGGTATACTCTACAAAGCGTGGCCCAATGTCTATCCTAGGTACCGTGGTATACCTCTGCAATCACCTGTGTATGTCCCTAACAAAGATTGGCAACTAGGTTGCCAGCACGCGAACAGTCACCAGGTGGGTACAATCGAAAGTCAGGTAGACCACAATGAGCAGGGTATCGAGCCCAAAACCTACCAAGGGTATCGAGAGAAAATGGTATGGAATACAACTAAGGACCTCAAACATATTCAAGACCTATGAAGCCCCGTGGCAAATGCAAATGACATAATCCCAAAACAAGCCCTCTATATGTGTTCTCCACTGCAATTGGTCTGGCTTTGGAGGGGTTATCTCCGCTACCTTTCCGCACACGACCTCATGTTTATCCCCTATGTGAGAGGGGGGTCCCGGATAACTTCCATGAAAATGGACTTACACACTCCCTATCTCAGACTCCAATGTTTGATTTTAAATGGCCTTGAAGAGTTTCCTTTCCAACCTAATCCAAGGCCCTAGTACTGAACTAGTTTGTGAACCCTACAAACATAAAAGTCTAGTAGATTTTAAATTTAGTGTTACTTTTATGGATTTTTCTTATGTCAAGGGGTATGAGGGTGAAACTTATGATGTGTAAAAGACGAAAGAAAAAAATGAATAAAAAGGCTGGAAACAAAACTTTTACTTAATGCAAAATTTCAACAACTTTTCAAAAGAAAGATTTTTTAACTTTTCTAAGATTTTGGACAACAAGCTCAAAGGAATTTCATTCGACTATGAGCTACTTATGATCTAATTGAACTGCAAAAAATTATGAAATAAAAGACTTTTCCCTAGATAATGATGCAGAAACACACTCTTCAACCAAAGAAGAAAATGAAAAGAGATTTTTTTATTTTTATTTAAGTGCTAGTAAAGCGAGAAAGGGAAAATACCGACAAGCTAAAAACGAAGAAAAACAATTCTGTCTTAAAGAGCTGATCGCAAAGAATCAGATTAAAAAATCACACAATAGCAATTGTAAAAACAATGACTCTCACTCTTGTCTAAAAACCGTAAAAA
>ML789311.1:898404-926633 GCA_009831015.1 Picea engelmannii
TTCTGACAACGTTTTAAATGAGAAAAAGTAAGCTAAGGGTAAAAATAATCCTAAGCTACTGACTATTCAAACAGAGATTCAAACACCTGAGAGGAATACTTCCTATCAAAGGAGAGGATGACTACCTCACCTTTAATAAAAAGTAGCCTTTACAAGCACGCGATTGTCACTCAAACAGCACGCATGCGAACGCGCGCTGAACAGAGACAAAGGGTGTGTACACGTGGGCTGAGCTTGTACAGGCCGCCTGTATATCTAAACTCTAAGAGAAAATGAAAACAGATAGACCAAACCAGGAAGAGACCACTAATATTGATAACCAAGATCACTTGAAGGCTTGGATACGCTTTCTAATAGAAAAACAAATAATGCAAGGAAAAAATAATAAGGCAAAAACAATCTAAGATAGGACTGTTAGCAAACAAGACTCAAACAGAATTCCAGAAAACCCCCTGAGAATATGCGATTCTGACAGGGAAGAGGAGGACTTCCTATGAGGTTCTCTGAACTCCTACACACTACTACTGCCTCTACAGCTAGCGTTCACACGCGGGCTGTAAGAGGATAGGGCATGGGTACACGCGTGCAGGCCTTGTGTAGGCCGCCTGTACCTCTGTGGGTCCCAAAAAACAAAGTCAAGCAAAAGTCAGGGAAAGCTGGTATGGAAAACTAGACTCCCTGCTAGCTCAGACTTTACAGGAACGAAAAGAAAAGACAGGCAAGAAAAACTAGTCTTTAAACTACCCAAAAACTAAATAAAATTCCAGGAACCCTAAAGAGTTTTCCCCCAGTATGGTCGCCAATTCTGTTGTTAGGGAAAAACACCCTACGGACTAGAAAATAGAGTTCAGACTTTGCATGCAGATATGACCGAATAGAAATTGATCTCTACCTTCATCCCTAGATTTAAATCCCCTTTTCTTAGTAAATGCATGGAAATATCAACCTACCTCATTACCGATGTTTGATGTCGATCCTCCGTTGTGCTTGATTACTTGTTCGCAATGCTCCTTCCAAAGATGACCTGCATTCAAGACGAGCAACAACTATGCATGCATACTACTTATATACTAACGGGTTAGAAATCAAACATAAACTAATCAAACCATAAAAATTTCATGAATTGGGACGGGAAAAGCATTCTCTTTATTACTTAAAATGAGTCAACTTACAAAAGTTGAGACCGGCCACCGCTCCTTGAACCTGATCCTGGGCTCCTCTTCTTCTGTCCTTCAACTGCTTTGCTTTAAATCTCCTTTGGCATTAGGAAAGGATAAAGGGTCGAGACAATGGAATATGTAAATGGGCAGAGTTTCTTTGCTATATTTTTCCTCCTCCAAATGGTACCCCTACCCCTTCTTTCATAGGCTAGAAGGAGCTAGGTATTTGGATGAACCCTTGGCCATGCATGGCCGGGAGTTTCAGTTAACTCACCCATAGATTTTTGTTTTGTCGGAAACTTTCCTTTTTTCATGCTTTTGTCTATCCACACGGGTTGTTTTGGGTCAGCCAACGTGTACACGCATGCAGTAATGGGTTAGGATGCATGGGCCTTTACACAAGAGGATTTTCAAAGAGTTGTTCAGCAGTGTTTTTGGCAAAGAAAAGATATGAGTTGGCCTGATTCCAGGTAAGCATGTATGGTGCAATTTATGGTTATAACACTTTGGTCACATCTTCAATTTGGCGTAGATGGGCAGGTTCATCTCCCAAATCTATTCCTTCTGATGATGGGGGTGTAGTAGACAATGCACGACTAGAGTAGAGGGATTGTTGTAGCCCTTTCAGGTCTGATTCAATTATTTCATACATGGCCTCTTGTTTGGCTTCATTGCACTGTAAGATGTCTTATGATGTATTTGAGACAACGAAGATGATGAAATCTATGTCATCCATCGTTATCACATTCTACATCTATGGTTTAGTAGCTTTGGAATTCTTCTGTGATGTAGGTTTCCTGGGGGGAAATTTCTTTTCTTAGAGGTCTCATATTCATCAATAGGATCCCTAGGCAGTGTTACTTCACCTTGTTTCTTCTTGTCTTCTTCTCCTTTGTCCTCTTCTTTGTCTACTTCGTCATCACCTCCCCCTCTAGGTGAGTCTGAAACAGTCTCTTTTGATGTGTTGTTCATGTCCTGTACCTCTTCCTTTTTCTTCCTTTTGCTACTGCTGGGTGCATCATACTCTTCACGAGTAACCACATGAATTTCGATGAGGTCAAGGTTGGACAGTTCTGCCTGATTGATTGGTATAAGGAAGTATGTAGGCCATTCCTTAGTGAATTCTTCCATGTCCTCCTCTATGAGTTTATAGTAATTTTGCATCTCTTCTTTGTGTTCTTCTTCGCGCGCAGTGATATAAATAAAATGTCTATGTGCATGGAACTTCAAAAATGGTCTGAACCTATGTAGGGTGTTCGACATCATCAGAGGGAAAGACTCAATAGCCCTCTTCAACTATAGGTAGTAGGTGTGGAACATCGTGTTTGATTGACATTGTTTCACCATATCGCTTGAATACCAGAGCATTGTGAACTTCACACCTAAGGGTTATGATTCCTCATTCTCAGGAAAGTTCACACCTTCCGGCATTTCGAAAGAAATGAAAGTGATGAGGATAAGCCAACTGAAGTGGAACTCATAGCCTTGATCCTGAGCTTTGTAGTCTTTGTCTAACTGGTTGATGAGGTATCTCACCCAGTTCATTTGTATCCCTTCCATGCATTTTCTCGTGAGGTCAACAATGAACCCTATGACCTGCATGGGTCTGTTCTTCCTCACTAGCTTACCAATGATCAACTGGAAGGCTAGGCACACTGCGACATTCTAAATGGAGGCTACCTTGTAGCCTCGCTTCCCCTTTTCCACATCGCCATAGGTATCTTTAATTTTTTACCCCAAGGCACGATCTACAGCCTTCCCTACATAAAATTCTGGTGGGTATGGTCCTTGCATGCTTAGTCTGGTGATCCGATGGATCAATGTTCGATATATAGTGATGCATCTGTCCAGCCATAGATAATCTCCATGGAAGCAAGACAACATGATTTCAATGCATGCGTTAACCTCCTAATTTCCTCCAAAGTGTGGTATCTTCATCACGTTCAGGATAGTGGACCTCGCGATGTCCATAGTCTATGGTTGGGGGATGATATTTGACTTCTTATCCTTGTTCCTAGTCAAATACTTATGTGGGGTGAGCATTCAATGGTTCTTGTGATCTCCCAAGTTGAATTCACTGATCTTCAAAATCATGATTTTTCCTAACTATAGTCCAACTGCGCATATCCCCTTTGGAAGGTACATAGTGATCAAGGTGTAGTCAAAGTCCCTCGGGACATTGTCATGGCTCACTGTGCTAGCTAGAGGTGGGATATAATCCGGTAGGATATATGGGATGAGCTTCGCATTCACTAAATCATCACGATGCTTGGTTCGTTTCTCTGTCGCAACTCAGGATGGTCTAGATCCACGAGCATTCGATGGGGATGCTTGCACTCCTCTTGTCGACAAGGCTTGTACTCTGGTAGACATGACCTTCTTAGCCATGAGGTCTATGATGATCTCTTCGATGTATTTCTCTACTTCACTAAATTCACCCGACATGCACGCTCAAAATCAGGTATCTCAGGTTGGTGATCAAATACTCGATGTAACAGAATGGGTGGCAAGCTCTCAATAGGCACTGCGTGAAAGAAACTAGTTCTCTATGGGCTCGAATAATCACAATTGGCAAAAGGTGTTCTCGGTGAAATGCGCGACGGGATAAATAGACAATGTCTTAACAGACTTCTCCAACGGGAAGGAACGCCTTAATCAATTCAATTCCATCCATTATGGTGTGGTCCCAATGGTCTAATGGTAATCTTTCTGGCCATAACTGTGGTTAGAGCCATTTTGGAGCATCGGGCTAATGTTCAGGACACCTCCAACGTTCATATTGCTTCGTCGTGGTGAAGTGCCAATCTACGTTTTTCTGATATCCTGGTGAAGTTCCATTTCTACAAACCTTCCTTATGTGAATTCTTCCCTAGAACTTCCTGTAACTTTTCTAACTTTACTTTCTTCTTGCTGAGATTTCTAGATTTCTTTCCTATAATATGAGTCACTGGTTTCCTCTTTCCATTATTTTTCTTATCTCCTCTTGGCATAGTAACTTCGCACTATGGAGGGTCTTTCATAGGGTTTGAGGGTAATACTTCTTATTTTTCTAGGTTAGGTGCTCTACTCTCTTGTACAAACAAGTGTTTCAAGTCTTCCTGTGTTCTTTCAACTTCAATGTCCAGATATTTGGTCCTCGGTAGCTTCAACTAGTCCTCTTTTTCTTCCAGTAAGTGCGTTATTCTCCTAGCCATGAAATCCCTTATTTATTTTTCTTTTCTAGATCCTCCTCTTCATGTTTCCTTCATATCTGATCTTTCTCAATCCATGTTTTTCCTAGAAAAATAACAAATGGGGCATTGTTCTCAACAAATTTAACGATCTCAAATTCTTCTTCTTTCGAAGTTCCATGAGCACTCATAGATGTCTGGGTAAGTCTTCCGCATAGGGTTATCAACTTTCCTCTAAATAATACTATTCCTCCTAATGAAGGAACCTTAGAAGGCTTTCCCAAAATTTCCCAAGTTCTTTCTGTCATGATATTCATCTAGGTTTCCTCATCTAGAACACAATCTATGTCGAAGTCTCCTATTCTTGTTTCTATGCACTCCTTCTCTTTTAAGATCTTTGATAAGTTGATAACTCTGTGATCATTCAGGGTTTCTTTCATCTGTAATAATACAATCTCTAATTCTTTCTGGGGTTCTATCATATCCTTATTTTCTTGTCTTGTCTCATGGTTTTCTTGTCTCATATTCATCTTTCAACTTTAGCAATCATTCTAGGGAAATCCAAAACTTCATGGTCCATATATTTACAACAAAGACAACTAGGACCTCTACCATGGAATTCCTTAGAAAGATGTCTTGGTCTTCTGCAACTACAATAAAGAGTTAATCCTCTCTTTCTTTTAAATGAACCCCAACCTTTCCTATACTGTGCACTGGGATCATAGTAGCTAACCTGCAAAAAATTATTTCTAGGATCTTGCATCCATTTGTTAGTCTAAACATTCTTTCTATGCATAGTAATAACATATCTTTCACTATTCTTATTAGATCTACTCATATCCAATCTTTTTTCTTCTAGCTGTGCCCTAGTTTTCAGACTAGGACAAAATCTATTAGACATACCTAGATCCATTCTTTCAAAACAAAATTTTTCACTTATCTTACCTTTCTCAGAGCACACAACTTTAAGACCTTACCTCTTTTCTTCATATCTAATTCCTTTCTTAGCATAGAGCTTCGCAGTCAAGTAGAATAATGCGCACTAAAGCAGCAACAGATCTACACACATAGCTTTCTTTTCTTCAGTTCCCAGCAATAACAGTTTTAGATTTCGGCAAAGGAACCATTTGTTTGCATAGGGGAAGACCCAAGGTTCAACACTTCAACAACGCACCAACAAAACACTAACTACCATCCCTTTCGGCAACACCTGCGAAGTAGATGAACTCTCACCCGAGGTAGAGGCAGGGGAAGTTGCAAAACTTAAGTGTCTACAACCTAGCTGGGACACAAATCTGTGATTACAACACTAACATAGCACTTAGTAGTTAACATTCATCATTATTTAACCCTTATTCACATCGCAGTTTGAAGCCCTAGATACAGAGAAACACAGTATTTCAATAAGATCTAATACATCTAGCACTTAGCATATATAAATAGATCATATCTAGCATTCATTCACATTATGAAGAACTAGGCTACTATATCATATGCATATAGCATATATCATTGTACTAAGAATAAATCACATCAATAACATAACAACCATAATACACAAAGCAACCAAAACACAAGATATATGTGGTTCACCATAGTGTGGGGCTACGTCCACCAAATCTTCTCTTCTTTATTGTCTTCTTTCAATATTCTACAAGCACAGAGCCACAAGAACCTACTCCGCATAGGACAGGAGATCTGTGCGCACCTTTCTAGATCCTCCTTCCCTAAGCTAGGTTCAAGCACAAATCCTTCTTACAATCTGCACACAAGCTTATTACAACCACTTGCACTTAGCTCTGCAAGTTCTTAACACACAGTATGCATGAAGCATTCACAACTGTTTGCACTTAGCTCACTGACCACATTACACATCTAGGTCTCTCCTGTTTACATCACCGATCGTTCTATTTATACATTACAAAAGGGCCTAAACATGGGTAAACCCATGGGATGACATCCCATACCCATTACATAAACCCTAAACCCAAAAATTTACCTAAGAAGGGGTCAAGATCCCGTGATCTCCGCTTTTCCTTGCTCTCCGCCTTCGACCAGCCTATCGAAGTCCCAAAATTGGTCAAACCTGACCAAGGTTATCCAAAACTTGGTCAAGGGCCAACACCCGTCCAGCAGACCCAACTAGACTTGCAAGTGTCCCTATTTTTCTCATTCAAGTGGCTAAAAGGATACAACAAGAAGCATATGAAGATTTATAGAGTGGATGAACTACAAGGGGAGATGAGGAATATCAAACCCCCTACCTTTAATGGTGAGAAAAATAAATATGAGGATGAAAAGGCTTAGCTTTTGGGCATGAGGAAGTACTTCCAATTTCACAATTACTCCTCTTAGGTGGAAGGTAGAATTTTAATTTACCAACTGAAGGGAAAATCCTCAATGTGGTGGGACCAGCTTGTGCAAGTAAAGCACATTGAGGATAAGAACATCACTTGGAGAAAATTCAAGAAGTATTTTCAGAAGAAATACTTGTCCAAATGTAATTATTATAGGAAGATGAAGGATTTATTTGAACTCAAGCTTGGCATCGTGACCATGGATGAGTATGAGAGAATATTCTTGGAGCTACTGAGGTATGTTGGCTTCATTAAGGATGAATAAGTCAGTATTCAAAGGTTCCTGAGTGGGTTACCTTCAATATTCAGTGATAAGATACAATATGATGATCCCAACAAATTGGAGGAAGCAATAAGGAGAGACAATTTATTTTATGATTAACATAGAGGAATACCAACTTTCCAAAAGGCTTGGGAAGACATAAAGAAAGGTAAGATGGAGCAGAGCAAGAAAGGGAAAAAAAAACCATTCTTTAGAAATAGTTCTCAAGGGAAGCCAACTCAAAATGAACCTAGAATGACAGAGTTGTTTGGTAAAGGCCAAGGAAACAACCTATTAAATGTTGGGGTTGTGAGGGAGATCACATGTATAGATATTTCCCTTATATAAGTGAAAGAGTGAATATTGTTCACAATGTAAAAAAATATTATATAGTTGAGGACATGGGAAAAAGCATGCTAAGGATGTATGCAGCCTTTGAAAACAAACAAGATGAATTTCGGTCTCACATGATTGAAGTGGAAGGTAAGATCAATGATCAACCTATATCTATTTTAATTGATTCAAGGGATAGGCATAGTTACATTGATGCTAATCTTGTTTAAATATTTCACTTATAAAGAAGAAAGAATGGGAAATATTGGCTAATTTAGTTAGCTATAGGATCTAAAAGAATAATTAATGAGTTGGTTAAGAATTGTTCAATGGAGATGAATAGACTGAGCACAAAGGAATATTTGAATATCATACCTTTGGGTTCGTATGATTTCCTAATTGGTATGGATTGGTTGGATAAGCATTATGTTATCTTAGATTGTTATAACACATATTTCACTTGTTTGTATGAATAAGGGAACTTGAGATCAATTCAAGGAATTCCAAGGTCAATATCTATCAGATAAATTGCATCATTGTATCTAAAAATAAGCTTCAGAAAAGGATTTCAAATTTATGCAACACATATGGAAGAGGTAACTAAGAATAAAGTGCCAAGTATTGAACATCATATAGTTTTTAAATAAGTTGAGAATGTATTTAGAGAAATATAGTGGTTTCCACCTGATAGGTGTTCTATATGCACTAAAAACACACTAAAAACCCTCAATTAAATTGTCAACCCAGGGTAAGTAAAATTAGAGTTGTAGCAATATATATGCCAAGGTAGAAGGGTTGGAGGTAGTAGAGTCTAACTAAGGAAGTGGATATCTAAGGGTTAATCTATTCAAGAAAAGACTATTAATGATAAAACCCTACTTAAGAAACTTAAACTGATTACCCTAAGTAACTTTTGAACAAAGGATCGATGGATAGTCCTAATAAATAAAATGAAAACCCTACATAAAGAAAACTAACTTAATCATGACAATAAGAAAAATAAAACTATCTACCTAATAAGAAATAACAATAGCTAACTACTTTTAATTAACCTACTCAAATAAGCAAGTATCCTATGAAAGCAAGTAAATATATAAGAAACTACCCTATCAAAGCAAAATAGACAAGAAAGAAACTACCCTATTAAAGCAAGACAGATGCACAAGCAACTAAGTAATTAACCTATGATAACTTCTACAACAAGTAAACTAATTAAGATTACTAAATAAGAAACTAATTAAACTAAGAAGCAAGTGAACTCTATTATTAAATTAAACTTCACAACTACTTCTAATTTATGAAAGGAAATCTACTAAAAATAATTATGATAATGCAAGGAATTAACAACTAATCTTTAACCTATGATAAGAAAACTATTCCTTAACCTACCAAAGCAAAATAACTATCTATCCTACAAAAGCAAGGAAACTATCTTCTAATCTATGAAAGCAAAAAATCTCAAATATAGTGTTGATGGTTATGTGAATGTCTCTGGTGTCTTATAATATCACGATGGAATTTAACAATGAACGATAATTCAGGAGGGATAAAATCGATATTGACTTCGATGGAAAAGTGAAAAGTGTGAATTAGGCAATCTGGTGAAAACTTAGCCATTATAGAAACATCATCAACTATCATGCATATCCATGTGATTATTAATCATGCATTAATCATCAACAATATAAAGATACTATTCTAGTAAATTCAATTGCATTCTATATTAATTAATCAAACTCATACTACACTAAACTGAATAATCAACTTTGAATTGAAGTTGCAACTTAGATCTAAGAAAGAAATTGCATAAAGTAAACTAAACTAGTCCTATTTTAACAATTCAAATTGCAAAAGAGGAAATGCTCATAAAACATAATTTAAATACTATTTCAGCATATGACAAGAAAGAAAATGAGAAAACTAAATAACAATTTAAATAAGCAAAGCTAAATAACAACTATATAGACAAATTGGAATTGAAAACTAAAGACTAATAACTATCCATCCACCGAAACCCAGTCAAAGAAATCATGAATTAAAAACTTTCTTTTTATCATCTATTTCAACATAAAAGAAAATCTAATTTATCATCTAGTTATACACAGGGTGAGTATCTAAGCTTGCAAGATAGTTCCTACTGATTACAAATTCATTGCATACTAACATGATCCTTCATAATAACTTGCAAAATAAACTAAAAGAATTAAGCTATAAACAACAATTTATACAATAATAAAGCATAATAAAAACCCATGTACAAAAAATGAATAAAATGACAACTACACTATTCAATTCACAAGAAAACACATTGGATATTCAGCCAGACTGTTGGTGGCCCCCCCACCAAGTCATGGTTACTCTTCAAAGGAGAATCACGAGCTTCAACAACATGAATTCACCATTAAAGTCGAAAACACAGTCTTTACACAGTTTTAGCCAAATGAAAATAGCAAAACAGAGCGAAATTGTCTTTTTCTCTCTAACACTCTACTTAACAACTGTCTGAGCACCGAGGTGGTATTTATAAGTTTACAGATTGATATTTCAAACACTAGAAGGGTCGACCCTCTATAAAAATAACAAATCACATTTAATTTTCTCTAATTGTCGGTGGCTTCTAGAAATAGGGCAAGCCAATAATCACCCAGTATAACAACCCAAATCAAGTTGTCAGAAGCTCAGTAGTTGGAGGCCATGAGCACAAGAAAAACCCATGTCTCTTATTCTCCCTTCCTTGGCTTTCGATACCATAACCGCCAAATCGCCCATTGGTTTTGTGCAATACATAGTGTCGTATGGAGTACTAGACTGAGTGTCGGATGTAGAAATGAGCTGCGATTTTTCCCTGTGACACAAAAAACCCAAATTAGTTCTTTGGAGTCATAAAAACATACAGAATCGTACTCAAAATCATCATAAAATAGGATTTATGCATACTTGGTGTGAATCATAGTGATTTGACACAAAATCTCTTCAAAAACTCTTCAAAACAGGAAAAACGCATATACATATTTGGAAAAAAAGGATCTAATTAACATCATGAAATCAGTCATATTACAGGCCCAACATTACCCCCACACCTAATATTTTACAGGTCCCACTGCAAACAAAATGAAATTTCCCCTCATGACTATGCTTGCTGAGGAGGATCAACTTTAGAAGCTTCTCCTTCTTACTGTGAAGATTTAGTCTTGTGCCTCTTGTGTTGCTTCAATTGTGCCCTGAGGTTGCGGTTGGATTTGGTCATCTCGTCAACCAACCTTTGAATGGAATTCACCTTTTCTTGGAGGATTGAATTATCGTGGTGAAGATGTGTATTCCAAAGTTTTCCTATCTTCCAATTGTTGCAACAGCTAAAAATTTTCTTGTTGTAATTTCTCCATGGATGGAGCAGGATCAGATATCTCAAAAGAAGGCTTATATCCCTTGAAATATGTAGAGTGTCTATCATTCTTAGGATCTAGGGTAGGAATCGACGAGGTAGGAGTAATAGGGGGTTGATGAGGAGAAGTAGGTTTAGATTTTGTCTTTCTTTGCGGCTTCAATTTGTCTACAGACACTTCCCTAAGTATTTTGTGAGGACTCTCGATATCGAAGGAAACTTGGACAGGGTCCGAAGTAGTCAGGGGTTTTGCAGAAGGTTTTCCTCTTGTGCTCTCGGTACTTTTTCGAAAGGGTCCTCTATTGAATCGATTATCACCTCTCCTATTTGTGGGAACTGTAGGAAAGTCTTGTTGAATTACTTCTTAGAGCTTCTTGGGTGTAGGATCAAGAGATATTGAAGGCATATAGAGATTAGCAATATGCTTCTTGGTCTTTTTTCCCGATGAGGCTGCAGGGGTTTCAACAAGATTATTGGATTTTTGTTCTAGTAAAGAAATGGTTTGTGAAGGAGGGTTTGGAGTCCTTGGAGAGAGGGGATTGGATGGAGAAATAGTCCTTAGACCAAGTGTCTTTTTTCCAGTCTTAATTGTCAAGTGAGGGTTTGCAAATTCATAAATAAATTCATCCCAAGTTTTCCCCTATTTTTCTAATTTGACTAAAACAAGGAGTTTGATCAGGTCGTGGTGAAAGAGGTTATTGTGGGGGTTGTTTACATTCTTCCTAACATGAGAGGAAATCGTTGGTTGTGGAGCCTGATTATCTTCCTGATTCAAAGGTCTTTTACTTTCAGTCATGTTTATACCCTAGAAGTAGGGGAGTGCAGAGGGGGGGTACCCCCTCTGCGGGGTTCTGGGGGGCCATCACCCCAGCTAGGGGGTCTAGGGGAAAATCCCCCAAAGGAAAAATTTCCTTGTAAATGTATATTGTAATTTCATTGTAAATCTAGACCATTCATTATAAGGTCGCAGATCTAATGATAGAGATTATGTTAGGGTTTTTTTCCCTAAAAGGAAACCCTCTTTTATGAGGGAAATGTATTATGGCTATGGTTGATGGCGAATATTGTATTATGAGATAGGAGACTGTGAGAGAAATAAGAGGAAGTTACAATGGGTTTGTTGTAGGTTGTATCCTTTCATATGCTAGATAATAATAAAGGAAGGACCTGGCAATTTCTCTGGTGGACGTAACCCACACTGGGTGAACCACGTAAATCTGTGTATCTATTGTATTGTGTATCTTCTGTGTTTTGTTTCCGCATTTGTTTTATTTTATTGCTCCACGGACTTTTTTTTCTAACAACTGGTATCAGAGTGAAAGGTAACTCACAGGAAAATAGGGTTCCTGGTTCGAGTGGGAGAAATGTCGAAAGATGGAAAGTTTAGGGTCGAGAAATTTAATAGCCAAAACTACCAGTTATGGAAGATGCAGATCAAAGACTATTTATATCAGAAGGATCTATTCCTACCACTGGGTGGAATAGCAAAGAAGCTGGTGGATACGAAGGACGAAGAATGGGAGATTCTTGATAGAAAGTCTCTAGGAATGATACGGCTGAGCCTGGCAGTGTCGGTGGCTTTCAATATTTCCAAAGAAAAGACAATGAAGGGTTTGATGGACGCATTGGCCAAATTGTATGAAAATCCTCAGTGTCCAATAAGGTATTTCTAATGAAGAGATTATTTAATATGAAGATGTCAGAAGGTGGGTCTGTTGCAGATCATTTAAATGATTTTAATATGGTTACTAATCAACTAAGTTCTGTAAAAGTAGAGATTGATGATGAGGTTAGGGCTCTTCTAATCTTGTGCTCATTGCCAGAAAGCTAGAACGGCTTGGTCATGGCTATAAGTAACTCTGTCTTTGGTTCAAATACTTTAAAATTTGATGATGTTGTTGGTGTTATCCTTAGTGAGTAAATGTTACGGAAAAGCACATGTGAGGCATCAGGAAATGCGTTGAACATGGAGAATAGGGGAAGACAAAAGGATAGAGGAAAGGGTTTCGGGAACCATGGGAATTCTAGGAAAGGCAGATCCAAATCTAGACTTGGAAAGATAGAGTGCTAGAATTGTGGGAAGAAAGGACATCTTAAGAAAGATTACAGAGCTCCAAAGAAACAAAGAGATGGACAACAGGAGAGAAATCAGGAAGAAAATGTAACAGGTGATTTGTTACAAGATGCTTTGATTCTTTCTGTAGACAATATTTCTGAGTCTTGGGTAGTAGATTCAGGGGCTTCATTTCATGCCACACCCCATAGGAAACATTTTCTATATTATGTTCAAGGTGATTTTGGACAGGTTCATTTGGGTGATGATGCACCATGCAAAATTGTTGGAATGGGAAAAGTAAAAATAAATCAATGTAATGGAAACCAATGGTTGTTGAAAGAGGTAAGACATGTTCCAGATTTAAGGAAAAATCTAATTTCAACAGGGCAGTTGAAAAGTGAAGGTTGTATATCCGTATTTGTAGATAAGATGTGGAAGGTCATCAAAGGATCATTGGTGATAGCGAAAGGAGAGAAGGTAGGTACATTGTATTTATGTATTGGTAATACTGAATATTCTATCTCTGTAGCTTCTAAAGGAGTGGATACAACACTGTGGAATCATAGGCTTGGACACATGAGTGAGAAGGGGATGTAGATACTTCACAAAATAAATTTGTTGCCAGATCTTAAACAAATTGATTTGGAATTTTGTGAGCATTGTGTTTATGGAAAACAGAAGAGAGTCGGATTTCTTAGAGTTGGAAAAGAAAAGAAGAGTGAAAGGTTAGAGCTTGTGCATACAGATGTATGGGGACCAACTCATGTATCATCTCTTGGTGGATCTCATTATTATATTACTTTTATTGATGATGCAACTAGAAAAACTTGGGTTTATTGCATTCGACAAAAATCTGATGTTTTTGATACTTTTAAGAAATGGAAAGCTTTGGTTGAGAATGAGACAAGAAAAAAGGTGAAGTGTATTAGATCAGATAATGGAGGTGAATATTGCAGCAAGGAGTTTGATGATTACTATTCATACCATGGGATTTGTAGAGAGAACACAATTCCAAGAACACCACAAGAAAATGGTGTGTCAGAAAGGATGAACATGACAATCATGGAGCGTGCAAGGAGTATGAGATTGCATGTTGGTTTTCCCTTACAGTTTTGGGCAGATGTTGTAGATACTATTGTTTACTTAATAAATGGAGGGTCTTCAATCTCTTTGGATGGTAGAATTCCAAAAGAGGAATGGACAGGAAAAAAGGTAAACTATTATTTTTTGAAAAATTTCGGTTGTGAAGCATTTGTCCATATTGATAAAGAAAATAGAACAAAGCTTGAGAAAAAATCCAAGAAGTGTACCTTTATTGGATATGGTGTTAATGATTTTGGTTATCGCTTATGGGATTATGAAAATAAAAAAATCATTAGGAGTAGAGATGTCATATTCAATGAGAAGGTCATGTACAGAGATCAGTTGCAGGGAAAGAAATAGGAAAAAGAAAAACAAGAATACAAATTGCTTGATGAGATCACTGAAAAAGAAATTTCAAAGGAACTAGAAAATCAAAATGTACAACAACAGGAGTAGCAGGTACCTCAAACACCTGCAAGTGTTGTTAGAAAATATACTAGGTTAAGTATACCCCCTGAACGATACTCTCCTTCATTGTATTATTTATTGTTGACTGATTCTGGTGAACGAGAATGTTATGAAGAGGCAATGCAGGTAGACACCAAAAGGAAGTGGGAGCAAGGTGTGAAATGGAAATGGATTCCTTGGTAAATAACCATACTTGGGACTTGGTTCAGTTTCCTATAGGAAAAAGAGCATTGCAGAATAAATGGGTTTACAAGTTGAAGGAAGAAGATGGAGGAGAAAAGCGGTACAAGGCTAGACTTGTTGTAAAGGGGTTTTCACAAAAGAAAGCTATAGATTTTGATGAAATATTTTCTCCTGTTGTTAAATGACTTCAATTAGAACTATTTTAAGTCTTGTGGCAGTAGAAGATTTCCATCTTGAACAGTTAGATGTAAAAACAACTTTTGTCCATGGGGATTTGGAGGAAGATATTTATATGCAGCAGCCACAGGTGTATGAGGTCAAAGGGAAGGAGAATTTGGTATGTAGGTTGAAGAAGAGATTATATGGCCTAAAGCAAGATCTAAGGCAGTGGTATATGAATTTTGACATCTTTATGATAGAACATGGTTATAGTAGATGTCATTCTGATCACCATGTTTATTTTAAAAAGCTAGAAAATGGAAGCTTTATTATCTTGCTATTATATGTAGATGACATGCTTGTTGCAGGTTATAATATGTAGGATATAAATGTGCTAAAGAAGAAATTAGCCAATTCATTTGCGATGAAGGATTTGGGTGCTGCAAAGAAAATCCTTGGTATGAGAATAACAAGAGACAGGAAAAATCACAAACTGACATTGTCTCAGGGTGAGTACACAGAGAAGGTGTTGGAGAGGTTTGGAATGCAGAATGAAAAACCAGTTAGTATACCTTTGGCCGGCCATTTCAAATTAACTAAGGAAATGTGTCCCAAGACACAGGAGGATATAGAATACATGTCCAGGGTCCCATATTCATCAACAGTTGGCAGCTTGATGTATGCAATGGTTTTCACATGCAGTGGGAGTTGTGAGTAGATATATGAACAATCTAGGTAAAGAACATTGGGAGGTAGTAAAGTGGATTCTCAGATACTTGAGAGGTACTGCTAATCATGCATTATGTTTTGGAGGTTCAGAAACTGTTCTACAAGGATATGTTGATTCAGATATGGTAGGTGATAAAAATAGCATGAGGAGTACCACAGGGTATGTGTTTACTATAGGTGGAACAACAGTAAGTTGGATTTCAAAACTGCACAAGGTTGTTTCACTTTCAACAATAGAGGCAGAGTATGTTGCTACTACAGAGGCTAGTAAAGAGATGATTTGGTTACAGAGGTTTATGGAGGAATTGGGAAAGAAGAAAGAGAATAATAGAGAGTGCCATTCATATTGCAAAGAACTCAACCTTCCATTCGAAAACTAAGCATATACAGTTGAGGTACCACTTCTTATGATCTACCTTGGAATATGGACATTTGAATTTGGAAAAGATACACACTAGCCAGAATCCTGCAAACATGTTAACAAAGGGAGTAACCAGGGAGAAACTGAGTTCCTACTTAGTTTCAGTTGGTCTTCAAGAATGAAGATGAAGATGAGAAATTTGCCAGGTCCAAGAAGGTTCAGATTCTAGCATATATAGCAGCGGTGGATTTGTTGAGATTAGTCTCCAAGTGGGAGATTATTGGTTGTGGAGCCTGATTATCTTCCTGATTCAGAGGTATTTTACTTTCAACCATGTTTATACCCCATGAAGTATTTACACCCTGGAAGTATGTACACTCTTCCACGCGGGGCAGTGTAAAGGGGGGGTACGCCCTCTACAGGATCCCGGGGGGCTATCCCCCTGGCTGGGGGGTCTAGGGGCAAGCGGGCCCCCAACGGGGGTTCAGGGGTGAAGCCCCCAAAGGAAAATTTGCCTTGTAAATGTATATTGTAAATCTAGACCGTTCATTATAAGGTCGTAGATCTAACAATAGAGATTATGTTAGGGATTTTTGACCTAGAAGAAAACCCTCTTTTATGAGGGAAATGTATTGCAGCTATGGTTGATGGAGAATATTGTATTCTGAGATAGGATACTGTGAGAGAAAGAAGAGGAAGTTACAATGGGTTTGTTGTAGGTTGTATCCCTTCATATGCTAGATAATAATAAAGGAAGGACCTGGCAATTTCTCTAGTGGACATAACCCACACTGGGTGAACCACGTAAATCTGTGTCTCTATTGTATTGTGTATATTTTGTGTTTTGTTTCTTCATTTGTTTTATTTTATTTCTCCACGGTCTTGTTTTTCTAACAGAAATCTTCTCCAAGCTCTTTACAAAGTAGAAGGGAAAAATCAATGGTTTGTTGAACTAAAAATGAGCTAACAGTCTAAAGTGACAGGCTTTAAAGGTGGAATATCTACCTTCACGTGTGATTAACTTGGTAATGATTATGAGAGGGTTGATAGACTTCTATTTTATACACTCCTTGGAATATCCTTTGGCTCCTGAGATGTTTTGAAATTTTGGCTTAAAAACACTGTTATAGCTTAATCGCAGAAGCTGTTGGTTTTTAAACCATCTATATCCCACTCTTGGAAGCTTCATGGTTGTGGATATGGATTCCTCTGAGACCCCAAAGGTGATATTACCCACGCGCGTTGTATTCCTATCAAAACCGAGGGAAAATTGCATTGAGATTCCATCATCATGGCCCTGCAAATGGGATAAAAATGCCCCCAGCCTGCGCGTAAAAATACCTCCTTGCACTGGTTGAATTTAGGAATGGTGAATAGGTATGCATAGTAAGAGAGATCATACCTTTTGGGCATCGTGATTATGTGAAGGAATGGCCAGAAGGTGAAATTCACCAAGAAAGGGTGTGATCGGGCCAAGGGATGACGCGATATGAACAAAGGTCGAGCGCAATTTGAACAGAGGAACAAAAACAGAGGTTGAGCACATTTTAAAATAGGAGCAAATGAAAATGGCAGAGGTGAATTGGAATAATAGCATAACCCAATCCCATTTTTGAATGCGCCTATGGTGGAATTGGTTGCACACATGCGTGCATGAGTTGCCATGTGTGAGAAATTTCAAATTCGAATGCACATTTTTTGGGGGAAATCTTAATGACACTTAGTTAGATCAATGTACAAATCTTTTGACTTGGACATTTGATCATGAAAATATCAAATGTTTTCATCTTCAATCTTGATTTCCCTAAACCAATTCAATTAAATGTCATTGATTCCTGGTTACCTGAAATTGTGGACAGTTACTAGTGTGTATATTCATATGGCACTTCATTCGGCACCGCATACGACACTTCATATGGCACCTCATATGAGACTTCATACGATACCTTTGTGTTAAATACATATTTCCCTCCTGTAATGGAGAGCCTGCAATATTGAAATGGTTTTGACAGTCACAATGATTAAGAGCAGAGGCAGAGTGTTCCATTATTGTTGATTTCGCCACCATGCTTACTCAATCCACTTGCATAGAACATGTAATGTAAAACCTACAATGAACAGCCTGTAATGAAAATGAACCAATAAAGTGGTATGTTAAGGATATGTGCAACAATTTATAGCACACAGGAGATTTATCACTTCAAAATAAAATGATTGCTAATGTAATAACCTGTATCATGAAAACAATACAATTTTTTTTACAAATATTTACTTCTCTGGGTAGTGATAATTTGTCAACTCATGAACCCCTCCCCCACACCTAAGTATTGTGATAAATCATAATCAAAAGTATAGGAAACCATCCAGTTCTCCCAATAGCCGAAGATTTACAGTTTGTGAAGTGAAAAGATAAATTTCACATATTGGTTTGACGAGGCGGTTAGAAGATGACCCCACCTATAGGATAAGAGATCCTATATATAGATAAGAAGAGGTAGGAAAGAGAGTTTCAATATAGTCTCAAAGTTAGTTCCCAATGGAAAGTTTATGAAGTTCATTAACCTTATCTTAACCATACATACTTCATGTCATCTTTGTCTGCAAGTAATGTCGTACATCAGGACAAGTTTGAATTTATTATTTATTTATTTTTAGATTACCATCCTTGTTAGGTAGAATGCCCCGCTGCCAGCAAGCCTATTCAATACTCTGACGGGTTTACCTAGTCATACCATAGGCCGGTACCCACTGCCAGAAAACCTGTTCAGTATCCCGATAGGTTAGCCTCTTACACCCTCAGAGATTAGCCCTCCATATTTTAAGATTTTAGTATAAGATTTCTTTATGCAAGAAGATAGGGGGACAGCTCTGAAAACGAATTTTTATTTCCTTTTTTTCAATTGGGATGGTATTTATATTAGAGGATGAATTTCCGTTATATTCCTTAGTGATTGTCTTGATGTAAGGGGTACTTAAGCAGATGTGGCCTATCTAAAGATATGATATAATCAAGCTATTTAATGTGTAGTGGATGGTACCATTGAGAAAAAATAGAAAGGTATCTCTAGGCTCAACTGACTTTCTTCTTTTGTAAGTTATTGTGATGTTTCCATGACTAACCGCTAATAGAACTCCTTGTTACTTTTTAATAAAGATACTTTACTCACTTACTCATGTTTCTTGGGAAAACTGTATGAGAGACCTCTAAGCTTGATGGTTACAATATCACTTCCTTATATAGTGGTGAATATTTTCAAGAGCAACTGCTTTTTAGAATGCCTCAAGAAAAAGAGAAGATGAACATCTTTGCAAAAATATGGCTAATTACAACAATTCAATATTCATTTGATGCTTAGCAGACAACAAGGTTCATGTGTAACAATGTTTTGAAGAAAATTCCTTCTTTTATATTTCCTTGAAACTGTATACTCCTGGTGAGATAAATACCTACATAAATCTATAGAATTGCTTAACAACAAAATTCAAAATTATTTACATATGTACAGTAGAAAATTCAGAAAACTTTCAAGAACAAGGGGGGGACTTCCCCATATACTAAGGTTAATCCCTTATTAGCTGACATGACTTGTAGAAAATCCTTTTTGGACATGGGCTTATGATAAAATTTGAGTCGGTGTACATTTACTACAAAGGATAATTTTCCATAATCAATTGTTTTGATTTTCACGGCTCCATTGTCATATATAGTGACTACCTCGTAAGGGCCCAACCACTAGGTGGTGAGTTTTCCTTTGAAGGTTTTAAAGAGGGAATCAAACAACAAATCCCAATCACCAGTTTGGAAGTGTTTCTTCTTAATAAACTTGCCATGCCACTTGCTCCTTTGGTTTTGGACTAATATTGTTCCTTGGATGGCAACTTACCTAATCTCATCCAACTTGTTCAATTGTAGGGCTCATTGTTTATGAGCCTCATCTAAGTTTAATCCCAATTCTGCGGCAATACAAAAGGTCCTTGGAATTCTATTGGTAGAAGTACTTGTTTCATGTACACTAGCTCATAAGGGGTGTGTCCGGTGGTGTTTCTCCAGGTGGTCTGGTAAGCCCAAAAGGCCTATGGAAGCCTATCGGCCCAATCACAATAATTTAATTGAACTGTCTTGGTTAAGATATATTCTAGAACTTTGTTTGTAGACTCTACCTGAACTTTAGCTTGTGGGTGGTATGGAGAATATTTACAGTGTTTAATCCGATATTTCTCTATTAGCTCTATCATTATCTTGGAAGTGAATTGAGTGCCCTAGTCTGTAACAATTTAATGAGGGACACCGAAGTGGGTAAATATGTCTTCATAAATGAATTGGACAATATAATTTTTTGTGGCCCTGAACAGGGCTTTTGCCTCTACCCACTTGGTGACATAGTTTGCACAAACCAAAATATAGTTCTTCTTACGGGACATGGGTGAAGTTGGTCCTACAAAGTCAAGGGCCCATTTTTCAAAGGGTCCTATCATAACTTGGGCATGCATGGGAATTTTTTCAGCTGACATATGTCTTCCTATCCTTTGGAAACTATCAGAACTCCTCACATACTTGGCAGCATCTTTGAAAATTCTAGGCCAATAATATCCTGAATGTAACACCTTATATGATGTACGTTTGTCAGAAAAATGGCCACCACATGGTCCATCAAGACAACTTTGTAGTATTTTTGGTACCTCTTCCTCTCAAACACATCTACAAATAATCATATCAAGACCTATGCGAAAACATTCATGGCCAAACCAAGAGTAATTAGCACTCTGTGTAATAATTTTACACTTTTCATGAGGTGACAAATGAGACAGTAACTTCCTAGTAGTCAGATATTTTGTCATATCCTCAAACCACATGGTATTTACAGAAAGGGAAAAAGGGTTCTCATCTGGGAAACTGTCATCTACAGGGATATCATCATCTTCATTTTTTATTCATGAAATAAAATCAGCTACCAAATTATCCTTTCTTGGTTGGTCAAGAATGATGATGTTAAACTCTTGCAATTGTAGGAGCCACCTAGTCACTCGGCCATTTGTTATGGGTTTATTCATGAGAAATATAATGGAATAAAGATATGTATGTACAAATACTTCGTAACCTGTAATGTAATGATGAAACTTATTTATAGCATTAACTACTACCAAGAATTCCTTCTCGACAACTGTGTAGTTTAACTCGGCAGGGGGAAAGTGCTTTCTCACAAAATAAATGGTAGGACTATTGGTCCTCTTTCTACCCTAATACTCCTCCTATTGCGGTGTTAGAGGCATCAGTAGATATGTGAAATGGGAGAGTCCAATTGGGCCCTCTAAGAACTAGTGCCACAGACAACATAGCTTTTAGGGTTTCAAAGGCAATTTGACATTGCTCAGTCCAAACAAAATCAACATCCTTTATTAACAATCCAAACATAGGTGCAACAATCTTTGTAAAATTTTCAATAAACCGTCGGTAGTATCTGACATGTCCAAGAAAGCTTCTCACCTATTTCTGAGTCTTGGGGGGTGGAGGTCTGACGATGACCTCAATATTTGTAGGATCAACTTTTATCCCATCAGATGAAACATGATGTCCTAGAACCACTCCTTTAGTCAACAACATTTTACATTTTTCATGACTTAGAGACAGGTTCATTTCTTGGCATCTAATAAGGACTTTTTCTAAGTTATCTAAGGCTTCCTCGTAAGTATTTCCATAAACTATGAAGTCATCCATGTAGACCTCCACACAATCATGAATAAGATCAACAAATATCCCTAATACTTCTCGTTGAAATGTGGTAGGAGCATTACACAATCCAAATGGTAAGACCCTATAGGCATAGGTGCCCCAAGGATATGTAAAGGTGGTCTTGTCCTGGTCCTCAGGTTCTATGAGGATTTGATTGTACCCATTGTACCCATCTAAATAGGAGAAATACTTCTTTCCAAACAGGGTATCCAAAACTTGGTAAATGAAAGGAAGAGGGAAGTAATCGTTCAAAGTGGCTTTGTTGAGTTCCCGGAAATCAACACAAAATCTCCATTTCTCAATCACTTTCTTCGGAACCACTACAAGCGGGGATACCCACTTACTGTTGGAGATGGGATAAATAAATCTGACATTTAATAACTTTTGGATCTCCTCTTTTACTATATCTTTGAGTGTTGGGTTCATCCTTCTCTAGGGTTTCCTAATAGGTGTTACTTCACACTGGGTATATATGTGATGGATTCATGTTTCAGGGTGTATACCCTTCATGTCAGTGTATTCCCAGGAAAATGCTCATGATTGTTCTTTAAGGATACTTACTAACCATTTTTGTTGGTCTGCATCTAGCCCAGAGTTTATATGTAAACATTTCCCTGGACTAATCTTGTAGGGCATAGTATAATACATGGAAGACTCATCTATCTTAAAGATAAAAGATGTCAAAGAAAAAATGGATGGGTCAAATTTTTCATGAAATTCTTCCCCAAACATGTACTTAAATTGGAGAAAATATTATGGAAAATCAACACATGTGATAGTAGAAATGAACTGGTTTAGCACATTTTTTGTTGTGTGCTCCTGAAGTGTCCATCCATGGTCACTTGGAAATACGGGTTCTTCCCAATCCTCATTCTCATATGGACACTCAAGCCACCATAGATTATCCATGATAGGTTGAGCTGGAGGGTATATGGTGAGATTCTAGATAGAAAGTCCATTTGATATGGTCATTTCTCCCTCTCTACAACCAATAAATGCATTGGTTGTGGCTAACCAAGGTCTTCCCAAGATAACGGGATGGCCTTTGGTAGGATCTTTTGAGTGGATGATGAGAAATTCTATTGGGTACTCATATGAGGCTAAAGTAACTATGATATCATCCAAAATTCCTTCAGGTATAACCCTAGTCTTATCTGATAATTCCAAAATGGTTGGGGTATGTCTAAGAATAGGTTTTAACTGTAGTTCCTCCAAGGTAGTAGCGGTCATAACATTTATGGTTTCCCCTAGGTCTATGAGAGTGTTTCCAATGGAGACCTCATTAATGGTTATGGTCACTATGGGGTTTCCTGTGTTCCCATTCATTGCTAGCTTTGGCTTCTCTGATATGTATTCATAAAGTTATCCTATCAAATGTACTGTAGGAGGGTCCTTCTAATTCCTACCTGGCTTATTAATACACAATTCTTTGACTACCTTACTATAGATTGGAATATCCTTAATGTCTTGAAGTAAGGGAATCTTGACACAAATATTATTCAATTCATTCAATATGTCAAATTCCAGTCGGGTAGTAGGTTTCTTGATTACTAATCTTTCTGGATAAGGAGGGGCCTTCGTAATTTGTGAAGGTTAATTTTGGGGAAGCTTGGGTTCTTGGTCCTTAGGAATAATAACATCTTCCAACATAGTGTCATTCGTGGATTGTTTGGTGGTTTCTTATTCCTCTTCTTCATGGATGACTATTGAAGGTCTCTGCCTGTCCAGAACTTTTCCTGATCTTAGTTGAATCTCTTCTAATGGGACAGGAGTAATAACATATGTCGGGAAGGCCTGCATCTCAACATTGTGAATACGTTGAGGGGGTTTATTATTGGGATTCAAAACTTGTTGTGTCGTTAATAGTGTTGGTCTTGAGGAGATTGCATTATTATATTGTAGTGGTTGTTGTTGTGGAATAGGAGATAAAGATGGTGGAACAAAACCTGGCTAAAGTTACGAAGTGTTCGATGGAAACTGAGGATAAGGATGGTTGGACATAGGAACAGGTGGAGCTTGAGGGTTTTCTTGGTTATTCCCTCCTCTCCATCCTTGAAGTCAAGGATGTTGGTATTGTGTAGACCAGTTTTTCCAACTTGGTAAGTTCCATTGTTGTTGTTGTTGATAATAGGGTGGGAATTAAGATTGTAGATCTGGGTATGTGGGCTGGTTCCTAGGCTTCCATGGCCTCCTAGGTGCATAAGAGGACTCCTAAGGATCCCCACTCCTATAGATGGCTAATAAAATGGGAAATTATGGACATTTTTTAGTTGAGTGGTCCTTCATGCAAAAGCCACAAACTAAAACATTATCTAATGGGCATTCCCTTGAGGAATGTTTCCTTCTGCATCTTGGGAAATATATTCTCATTGTTTCATTTTCCTCCTCCCGTTTCTTTTTAATCTTTAGGGTTTCCAACTGGGAACCTATTGTTCTTAAGATATTTTTCTTGAAGTTCTCTAAAAGGTTCCCTATCTCTGCTCTTATGATAACACCTAAACTAACTGGTTTTAAGTTTCTATTATAAGGGTCCCGAACATTCTTTCATGTTTTAGCTCTACTCCTTGAGTAATTCTTACACATTTCACATATTTTGGCAAATGGTTTATGAGAGATGTCACCTAATGCCATCAATTTAAGCATCTCTAGGTATTCTTCTGAAATTCCATTAAGGAAAAGATCCCTAACTGCATCCTCTTGGAGGTCATGGTATTTCGATTTCTGGGAGATATAACCAAATCGTTCCATATAATCCTCGAGGGTCTCATCTTCTAACTGTTGGATTTTAAAGATGTCATTACGAGACTCCTTGGTCTTCCAATAGTCTTGGTACTTTTTAAGAAAGATATCTTTCATGGCTTCCCAAGACCTGATACTAGATTCTCCCAACCCCATGAACCATCTTCGTGCGGAGTCCTTGAGGGTGGCAGGAAAGAGTTTTAGTTTCTGGGCATCCTGTAAATAGTTGTATCTTCTACACAAGATGTCGAATTTAAATAGGAAGGTATCTGGATCTTCATTGTTTTACCATAAAAGGTGGGCAGTGTTGAGAGAGGAATATTTTTCATGTTGACATTTGGAGTGGTGTCCAAAATTGGAAACCCGAAGGTAGTTTTGGCTTGGTTTCCAGCCTCTTCTTACTCTCTATGTCTTACATTGTTGTGATCCCCCTGATCATCCATACTGGTTTGGTTTCCAAAAAGAGAGTACTTAAGTGGTTTTATCTTTGAAGAGAACAAGGTATCCCTCTGATGGGTAGGTCGTCCTACTATTTGGGTGTCTGGGACTCTACTCGAGCCAGTTGAGATTATTGGTGCCAAATTCTTTGTGTCAGTTTGAGAGATAATTACGTTGGCTGAACTACCAAACAAAATATTTGCATGTTCATGGTTTATGATGTCTTCAAATTTAGGATCTCCTGGTGGTGGTGTAAAAGAAAAGGTTGTATTGTTTGGTTCTGCGGAAGGCTCGAGTGGTATTTCCTCTTGTTCCACTATTACTAATGCTTTGATTTTTTGTTCTATATTGCTCCCTGTCTTAGTCTCTTCAGATACTACTTTAGCTCTTTGGATTGAGCTAGCTCCTATTTTTTGGTATTGTTCTGCGGAATTTATGAGTGGAATGTTCCTTCCCCCCAAAAGATAAAAAGGAACCTTGGTTGAAATATCTGATTTAGATTTAATGTATCTACCTTTTGGGTATTTAGGTCTATTCATGAAAGCAAACAAAAACAAAAAGAAAAACTACCATTGGGTTTGGGAGAGCCTGCAATAGAAGATGCGCAGGTTATTATGTCTTGTCTTAAATTTCCCTCGCCACCAATCTAATGCTAAGGTTTAGAAATTATCTAATCCTAACTATTTCCTACCTTGAGACAACTCCCCGACAATGACGCCAAAAATGATGGGTGTTCTATATGCACTAAAAACACACTAAAAACCCTCAATTAAATTGTCAACCTAGGGTAAGTAAACTTAGAGTTGTAGCAATATATATGCCAAGGTAGAAGGGTTGGAGGTGGTATAGTGTAACTAAGGAAGTGGCTATCTAATGGATAATCTATTCAAGAAATGACTATTAATGATCAAACCCTACTTAAGAAACTTAAATTGATTACCCTAAGTAACTTTTGAACAAAGGATCGATGGATAGTCCTAAGAAAGAAAATGAAAACCCTACTTAAAGAAAACTAACTTAATCATGATAATAAGAAAAATCAAACTATCTACTTAATAAGCAATAACAACAACAAACTACTTTTAATTAACCTACTCAAATAAGCAACTATCCTATGAAAGCAAGTAAATGGACAAGCAACTAACCTATCAAATAAAAATATACAAGCAAGAAAATATCCTATTAAAGCAAGACAGACAAGCCAGAAACTAACTAATTAACCTATGATAACTTCTACAAGAAGTAAACTAATTAAGATTACTCAATAAGGAACTAATTAAACTAAGAAGCAAGTGAACTCTATTCTTAAATTAAACTTCACAACTACTTCTAATTTATGAAAGGAAATCTACTAAAAAACATTATGATAATACAAGGAATTAACAACTAATCTTTAACCTATGATAAGAAAACTATTCCTTAACCTACCAAAGAAAAAAGACTATCTATCCTACAAAAGCAAGGAAACTATCTTCTAATCTATGAAAGCAAGAAAACTCAAATATAGTGTTGATGCTTATGTGAATGTCTTCGGTGTCTTAAAATATCACGATGGAATTTAACAATGAATGATAATTCAAGAGGGATAAACTCGATATTGAATTCGATAGCAAAGTGAAAAGTGTGAATTAGGCAATCCAATGAAAACTTAGCCATTATAGAAACAACATCAACTATCATGCATATGCATGTGATTATTAATCATGCATTAATCATCAACAGTATAAAGATACTATATCATGTAAATTCAATTGCATTCTATACTAATTAAGAAAACTCATACTACACTAAACTCAATAATCAACTTTGAATTGAAGTTTCAACTTAGATCTAAGAAAGAAATTGCATAAAGTAAACTAAACTAGACCTCTTTTAACAATTCAAATTGCAAAAGAGGAAATGCTCATAAAACAAAAATTAAATACTATTTCAGCATATGACAAGAAATAAAATGAGAAAACTAAATGAAAATTTAAATAAGAAAAACTAAATAACAAATAGATAGACAAACTAGAATTGAAAAGTAAAGACTAATAACTATCCATCCACCAAAACCCTGTCAAAGAAATCATGAATTAAAAACTTTGTTTTAAACTCTGTTTTTATCATCTATTTCAGCATAAAAGAAAATCTAATTTATCATCTAGTTATACACAGGGTTAGTTTCTAAGCTTGCAAGCAAGTTCCTACTGATTACAAATTCATTGCATACTAACACGATCCTTCATAATAACCTACAAAATAAACTAAAACAATTAAGATATAAACAACAATTTATACAATAAGAAAGCATAATGAAAACTCATGTACAAAAAAATGAATAAAATGACAACTACACTATTCAATTCACAAGAAAACTCATTGGATATTCACCCAGACTAATGGTGGGCCCCCTAGCAAGTTGTGGTTACTCTTCAAAGGTGAACCACGAGCTTCAACAACATGAATTCACCTTTAAAATCGAAAACACAGTCTTTACACAATTTTAGCAAAATGAAAATAGAAAAACAGAGAGAAATTGTCTTTTTCTCTCTAACACTCTACTTAACAATTGTCTGGCCACCGAGGTGGTATTTATAAGTTTACAGACTGATATTTTGACCACTGGAAGGGTTGACCCTGTCTAAAAACAATAATTCACGTTTAATTCGCTCTAACTGCCGATGGCTTCTAGAAATAGGGAAAGCCAATAATCGCCCAAAATAACAACCCAAATCGCGTTGTAAGAAGCTCAGTAGATGGAGGCCACGAGCACAAGAAAAACCCATGTCTTTGAATTTCCCATTGCTAGACGTTGATACCATAACTGCCAAATCTCCCATAGTTTTTGTCTAGAACGGAGTGTCGGATGGAGTACCGGACTAAGTGTCGGATGGAGTACTGGACAGGGTGCCTAATGTAGAAATGAACTGTGATTTTTCCCTATGACACACAAAATGTGAATTCATTCCCTGGAGTCATAAAAACATATTGAATCATACTCAAAATCATCGTAAAAAACGAGTTATTCATACCTGGTGTGAATCATAGCAATTTGACACAAAAGCTCTTCAAAAACTCTTCAAAACAAGAAAAACGCATATACATATTCATCTTAAAAGGATCTAATTAATGTCATGAAATCAGTCATATCACAGGCCCAACACCACCCAATAGAGATATAGGTTTCTCCATTAATATAATGTCTGGAGCTGCACCAGTTTCTAACATTCCTTGTAGGATGAGTACACCAGAGTTGAAGGAATTAAAAATACATCTTGAAGAGATTTTTAAGAATGGGTATATATGTCAGGAAATGAGACACACTTCCACACTAAACCTAGTATAGGAGAAGAATAATTTAATCAAGAACGTAAATTAGAAATCAAACACACAGTACATAGAGATTTTACCCTAGAAACCCATACCGGGAAAACCAACATTCCTTCAGTGTTATGCTCTCTTGTTCATGGATGATTTTAGGGGCTAAATTTCGCTCATGGGCTAATTTTCCATGGTTTTTCCAAAAATGAAATTCGCTATTTTAAAAATGATTCGTCCAAATTCTACAGGATAAAATTATTTTACCTTAAAAATCGCCAAAAGTTTATAAAAACTATATAAAATCCTTAGAAATTT
>ML789311.1:926683-948080 GCA_009831015.1 Picea engelmannii
GGTTTTTCCAAAAATGAAATTCGCTATTTTAAAAATGATTCGTCCAAATTCTACAGGATAAAATTATTTTACCTTAAAAATCGCCAAAAGTTTATAAAAACTATATAAAATCCTTAGAAATTTGAATATTTTTACAAATATATCGTCAATCATTTATAGTTGGCATATGAAGGATTAGTAAGATTCGCCAAGGTTTCTACATTTTAAAATAAATTTCCATCCTTAAAATCATCCATGCTCTTGTTGTCTTATTCAATCTGAATAAAATCTTACATGTCTAACCTTGGTCAACACCAAAGACACAATCGACATCATACCCTCTTGATTACGCAAGAACAACCTTGTATCCAATTTTTCTTACATATGCATGACCAATAACCTACATCTAAAGATTTCTCTAAAGATTGGCTATCTTATGATTCATTTATTATTAGCCTTTTCGGCATTACAAAACTCCTATTTATAGTATTTACAATAGGAAAAACCCTAAATAAATGGAACCCAAAAAATGGTTATAGATCCATGAATATCATTGGATACAAATTCCACGAATATCAGGATTCTATTATAGTAAACTCCAATTCAGATTACCAGTTGACTACTAGTCGGCCTTCATTCGATCTTCAGTCAGCCACCACACACCTGCCTATCGACCTATTGTTGGTTGAGCTCTTAAAATTGTTGTCTATGTCTTTACCATGTCTAACTACCGTGAACTTCGACTTTGACATTACCCCGTCAACTAACCTCGACCTTCGACTTGTTGTCGATCCACCTCGACTTCTACTTGTTTTCGATCCACCTTGATTTCAATCATCAGCCGATCCACCTCGAATAGACTTTAACTACAAATAATATAACAACCCAACATTCTCCCACTTGTTGTCTTCTTTTCTGAAACCAAGAGATTCCTAAATGTGCATTCACAGATCTAGGTAAGGAATGTACATTACCTCTCTACACCAAGAGAACTTCACAACACTCACAGACTTGGTAAACTATCTGAGTCTGCTATATTTTTCAACGTGTCTACTTTCTCCAGTAGAACCTTGTTACTTTCCACCATGTCTATCGAAAAATGGTATTGTACATAATATGCTTAGTTCGAATGATAAGCAGGGTTCTTTGCCAAAAATATTTCACTTTTAATATCGTAACTTATCTTCATAGCTCTCTGCTCAAACCCGATTCTTGAACACAACCTTTGTAGCCATACTGGTTCTTTGCTTCCATGAGTGAATACCATGTATTTAGCTTCTATTGTTGAAAAGGCTATGACCACCTGTCGCTTACTCATCCATATTATTACTCCACTGAACATATTGAACACATATCCATTGGTCGACCTCCGTTGATCCAAATCTCCATCCCAGTCGACGTCAACAAAACCATGTAGATTTAATTTACCACTATCACCTCTAAGTTTTCCTTGGTATCGTATAGCATAGTCCTTCGTGCCACACAAATACCTAAATACTCTCTTGACAGTTGTCCAGTTCTCCTTTCTGTTAGGGTCCTAACCCGCACATAGGTAGAACAATATATTCGGATGTAATAAAGGTCAACATTAATAATGCCTTACAATAAAATAGAATAAGTCAAATGTAAGAAGACCTAATAGAAGCTTCCCCTTCTAGAAGGATCTTCCTCTAGATGCTTCTTTTGATAGACATATTTAGTATAAATAGGAGTCAAGAGTATGAGAACCCTAGCTTGGATATTATTGTAATAGAGCTCTTCTTGATTGGAGGTTGCCCCCTCGAAGAGGCCCGTGAACATTGCTCTCAGAATCAAAGTGTTATTTATGTTGTTATTCTTATATCATTTCAGTGTTATCGTGGTGATTTTTCTCATTATATTGTTGTTATTCTTCCATTTCTAGCATTTTATTTATGTTCTACATACTTTTTATATCTGGTATATTACAAGTGGTATCAAAACACTTTCCTCGGCATAAATTGTGGGTTAAATGTTTTTTCATAGTAGAGACATACTACAACATCTTTAAGCCACAAAGATCTGTCGTTACGCGCATAAACCCGCGGTTTAGGGATTCATACACGCAAGAAATACAAGTGGTACTTAAGTTCACATCTGTTGGCCACCCTTGTAACCCCTGTTGGTACGCCTTCGAGTGGTATCACATCAGACAACACCTGATTACTTGAATCCCTCTTTAGATGAATCGATTGGCCACCTGACTACTATAGTTCCACTGAGAACAACACTTGGGAATACACTCTCTAGTAGCTGGGTATTTGGGTAGTATGGCTAAGGGCACAGTCTATCCTCCTTAGTTAGTGCCCTAAGATATTGGGTCGAGTACTACTGTTGGACCCTACACATATATCAGAGAGCTATAGCACAAGTCAAACCCTTGTCTGTAGAACCCTTGAATACCTAACCCTTGGGTACAGAAACATAAACAAATTAAAACAGACAAGATCTATTGTTGTGCAACTGTGTTCGGGTTTCGAAATCATTACACATTTCTTCCTGTTTAAGCATTTGGGCATTTCATCACTGGAGTATTCTTCAGATCGGAGTATAACTCTGTAGGTTTTAAACAAAAAAATGAAAAAAATGAGTCTAGAAATTTTTGCACCATTATTTAAGACCTATTCCATTGGATTCATCTCTTTTCCCTTATCACATTCATACAGTCATTTTTCAAAAAAAAAATTGACCCCACCCACCCCATTTCGGTTCCCTCATTATCATGGCCCATACCCGTAGCCAAGACTGGGAATCTTACTTCAATACCTTGCAATCTAATTTCATTGAGACCCAACAAGAAGTGAAACAACTCAGTGCCAATGTTTCCACCATCAATACAACCATGCAGTCCTCAATGGAGCAAATCAAACAAGACCTGACTACCCATATTGAATATATAATTTCGACGCTCTACACCAAGATTCATATCCCTACAGATAACCCTTTATCTTACCCACCTCCACATACTGAAGCTGAAAATTCCTCTCATTCCCATAACTTTCAGTGCCATCAATTTCAACATGACCTACGCCTTCCATGGGTGGATGTGACCAAATTTCATGGCTCGGATCCCACTGGTTGGGTAACCCAAATGGAACATTATTTCTCTTTATACGGCATTACAGATGACTTGGCCAAACTTCAGTATGGTGTTCTCCATCTAGATCAAGAACGTTGGCAATGGTGGCAATGGAGAAAAACTTCTCGTCAAGGGTATATTGCTTGGACACACTTTGTGGCAGAGCTTTATGAACGCTTTGACACTGACACCAACCATTTGGTTTGTTTGAAAAAGTTGAAACAATCAGGCACAATAGAAGACTTTATAGCTTCTTTTGAGCACCTGGCTTTTCGGACAGATGGCATGTCTGATGCCTTTTTCCGAGAGTGTTTTATCAGTGGCATCAAGAATGATATTCGGGCCCATGTCCTCATGGCTCGGCTAGGGATGATTTTAAGGATGGAAATTTGTTTTAAAATGTAGAAACCTTGGTGAATATTACTAATCCTTCATATGCCAACTATAAATGTTTGGTGATATTTTTGCAAAAATATTCAAATTTATAAGGATTTTATACAGTTTTTATAAAATTTTGGCGATTTTTAAGGTAAAATAATTTTATCCTATAGAATTTGGGTGAATCATTTTTAAAATAGCGAATCTCATTTTTGGAAAAAACATGGAAAATTAGCCCATGAGCGAAATTTAGCCCCTAAAATCATCCATGGGCCGCTCAGCCTCAAAGTTGGGTGGAGGCTACTAAAAGATATAAAGAAGCACAACAGGTTGTATCTTCTCAAAACCAGAAACCCTCCTTTATCCCTTGCACTAAACCAATAAATCCCACTACTCCCTCCACTCCACTAAAGATCCAAAAATTGACAAGGTATGAAATGGATGAATGCCACTCAAAATCCTTTGTTATAATTTTGATGACAAATATTTTGTGGGACACAAGTGTAAGGAACAAAATATTTTTTATGGCCATCTCAGAGGATATTTCGGAAGAGGATGTTGAAACTCCCCTTGTGTCTGCATCACCTGAAACCACTGACATAACCTCTCCGTTAGACCCTCCTGAAGTAAAACTGGTCATTTCCCTAAATGCTCTCACTGGATTCTCTTCTCCCCAAACCCTCAAGCTAATCAGTTACATCAAGCATAGGAAGGTCATAATTCTGGTTGATAGTGGAAGCACCCATAATTTTATTCATCACCGCATTGCCCAAGAAAATCATTGCTACATCCATGCAGTTAATAATTTCCAAATCATGATTGCCAATGGTGTCTCCATGAAATGTGGAGGGCTTTGTGAAAATGTGTGTCTCCAAATTGGTGACTACCACCTAAAATCTCATATGTTTGCTATCGACATGGGCGGTTGTGACATTGTGTTGGGTGCAAGATGGCTAATGAATTTTGGTCCCATTCTCATGCATTTTAAGGAATTAACCATGCAATTTGACTAGGAGGGCCAAAAATATAAGTTCCAAGGCATCATAGTCGATTCACCTAAGATCATTAGTTCCCATTGCATGGAAACGCTGCTAAAAAAAGGTCATTCTAGTGTTATTTCCCAACTCCATGTCGTATAGGAAATAGAGACACCCTCGGTGTCACAAGACCACTAATCGATCCTTTCTAAACATCAAGTGGTATTTTCCACTCCCTAGGGGCTCCCTCCTTCCCGTGGTGTTCATGATCATTACATTCCCCTTGTACCAGGAATCCTTCCTCCCAATATCCGTTTGTATCGTCACCCCTTTTCACAAAAAAATGAAATTGAGAAAATGGTCCAAGAACTCCTTAACACAGGCGTTATCCACCCTAGTACAAGCCCCTACTCTTCTCATGTGGTCATGGTCCTGAAGAAAGAAGGTTCTTGGCAAATGTGTCCTGAATTCTGTTCGCTCAACAAACTTACCATTAAAGACAAATTTCCCATTCCTGTCATTGATGACCTCTTGGATGAATTGAGTGGTGCCTAGTTATTTAATAAACTTGATCTTCGTTATGGCTACCACTAGATACGTATGAAAGAGGCAGACATTCCCAAGACTTCATTTAGAACTCATGAGGGTCACTGTGAGTTTTTGGTCATGCCCTTTGTCTTGTGTAATGCCCCCTCCACCTTCCAAAGCCTCATGAATCATGTCTTCCATCCTTTTCTTCGTCATTTTGTCTTAGTTTTATTTGATGATATCCTCATCTATAGAAAAACCTAGACAGACCATCTTGCTCATGTGGATCGAGTTCTCCATCTAGTCTCTCAGCACTAAATTTTCCTGAAACAGTCTAAATGTGCTTTTGGCGCCTCAGAAGTCGAGTACTTGGTTCATTTGGTTGTCAAGGACAGAGTCAGGGTGGATCCTAAAAATATTGAAGCTATGCAAGACTGGCCTCACCCAAAGACTCTCAAAATATTGTGTGGATTTTTGGGATTAACAGGTTATTATCACAAGTTTGTTAACAATTATGGAAAGATTGTAGCACCTCTCACTGCACTCCTAAAAAATAACTCTTTCACTTGGACTCCAACAGTTGTTCAAGATTTTCAAACCTTGAAGATGGCCATGTGCACCACTCTAGTCCTAGCCCTTCCTGATTTCACAAAGACATTTGTCTTGGAATGTGATGCTTCCGGGAAATAAATTGGTGTTATGCAAGAGGGTTGGCGTTTGGCCTTTACCAGCAAGCAATTGTCTGAAAGAAATATGGGAAAATCAATCTATTGAAAGGAAATTTTGGCTATTCTACATGTCGTTGATCTATGACACCCTTATCTATTGGGGAAACGCTTCCAAATTAAGACAGGCCATCAAAGCCTCAAGTATTTTCTGGAACAATGCATTTTCTCCCCAAAGAAACAAAAATGGGTGACTAAGATCTTTGGATATGATTATGAGATCATTTAAAATAAGGGAAAAGACAATATGGTTGTGGATGCACTTTCCTGAAAATATGAAGATGATGGATCCCTTTTTTCTCTTTCCTTAAATGTACCAGAGTGGCTCCAAGCCATTCGCCAGGAATGGCTACACGATCCCAAAAGTTTTCATTTGATCCAACAATTGAATTCGAATGCTCCATCTTCCCCAGGGTACTCTTGGCTCCATGATAAGCTTCGATACAAAGGCCATTTGTATTTAAATAAAAAATAAAAACTTAAATCCACGATAATTTCTGAGCTTCATGCTACACCCACTACTAGGTACTCCAGGTTTACCAAAACCTATGATAGGGTCAAATGTTCTTTTTTCTGGGATGGTATGGAATAAGAAATTCGTAATTTTGTCCCTGAATGTGATGTGTGTCAACGCAACAAGGGAGAAACAGTAAAATCTCTGGGCACACTACAACCACTTCCGATTCCACATGCTATTTGGAGGGATATCTTTATGGATTTTATTACAGGCTTACCCAAATTGGGAAATAAATCAGTCATCATGGTGGTTGTTGATCGCCTTTCCAAGTATGCTCATTTTTGTGCTCTTCAACACCCATTTACAACATCCATGGTGGCTCAGATTTTCATGGATCAAGTCTTCAAGATTCATGGCATGCCACATTCTATTGTTTTTTATCGTGACCCAACTTTCACCAACAATTTTTGGCAAGAACTATTCAAGCTACAAGGCACCCAATTGCATCTCAACACAACTTATCATCCCCAGACTAATGGTCAAACTAAAGTTTTCAACAAGTGTTTGGAAACATATTTGAGGTGTTTTTCCTCGAAAAATAAAAATCAGTGGGCTCAATGGTTACCCCTAGTTGAATGGTGGTACAACACTTCATACCATACAGCTACATGCATGACAACTTTTGAAGTGGTATATGGACAAAATCCACCTTCAGTTCTCTCATACTTACCTGATGTCTCGAAGGTCCAGGTGGTTGACCAAACGCTTACAGTTCGAGAGGCTATTCTCTCCACCCTCAAAGAGAATTTGGTCATGGAAGAGAATCACATGAAGCAACAAGAAGATCAAGGTCACTCTGAATGTCAATTTGCAGAAGGGGATCAGGTGTTTCTTCAACTACAACCTTACAAACAAAATTTCCTCAAGGCCAAGCATTTTCAGAAGCTAGTGCCCAAATTTTATGGTCCTTATACCGTTCTCAAGTGTGTGGCATAGGTGGCCTATCAGTTATCTTTTCCCAGTCATTCTAAGTTACATCATGTTTTTCATTTTTCATGCTTAAAGAAGGTGTTTGGAACTAAGTTCCAAATTCAAACCAACCTTCTCGAGTTAGAAGAAGAAGGATCCATTTGGCTATAGACACAAGCAGTTTTGGACCAGTGTGAGCATTGCCTACATCAGAGAACCATTAAGGAAGTGTTAGTCCAGTCGAAAGATACAACTCTAGCAGATGCCACTTGGGAAGCAACTACCATTTTGCAGCAATTTCCACATCTCAAGCCTTGAGGACAAGGTTGTTTTTAAGGGGGATGACATGTTAGGGTCCTAACCCGCACATAGGTAGAAAAATATATTCAGATGTAATAAAGGTCAACATTAATAAGGCCATGCAATAAAATAGAATAAGTCGAATGTAAGAAGACCTAATAGAAGCTTCCTATTCTAGAAGGATCTTCCTCTAGATGCTTCTTTTGATAGACATATTTAGTATAAATAGGAGTTGAGGATATGGGAACCCTAGCTTGGATATTATTGTAATAGAGCTCTGCTCGACTAGAGGTTTTCCCCTAGAAGAGGCTCATGAACATTTCTCTCAAAATCAAAGTGTTATTTTATTGTTATTGTTATATCATTCCAGTGTTATTGTGGTGATTATTCTAGTTATATTTTTGTTATTTTTCCATTTCTAGCATTTTATTTCTGTTCTGCATACTTTTTATATCTGATATATTACACTTTCCAAGTGTCGACATGTACCTTCTCAACGCTCCCATTTTCATGGGAAATGTCTAGTTGAGTGCAGACCATCGCATACATTAGACTAGCAACAACACTTGCATAGGGAACACATGCCATTTCCTCTATTTCTTCCTGTGTCTTTGGACATTGTTCAATAGTTAGCCTTGCTCCCACAGGAATTGGCACCTACACTGGTTTTCAATTCTGCATGTTGAAACGTTTTAGAAATTGTTTAATATACTTCATCTAATTCAACCACAGAATTCTAGAGGCTCGATCTCTCTTAATATCCATTCCTAGAATGAAGTTAGATGCACCGAGATCGTTCATGTCAAACTTGGAGGATAGGTTCTTCTTCACATCCTTTATTGTGTCCATGTTGTTTCCAATCAGAAACATGTCATCGACATACAAAGATACATATATGAAATTCCCACCTTCTTCCTTGGAATATATGCAATTATCATCTTTGCTATTGACAAATCCAAAACTAAGAATGTATGTGTTGAACTTCTGGTACCACATCCTTGGTGATTTCTTTAGACAATAAAGGGATATTTTTAGTTTATGAACCAACTCATTCTTTCCCTTTACTATAAATCGTTCAGGTTGTTTCATGTAGATTTCCTCTTCTAGGTCCCCATGTAGGAACGTTGTCTTCACATCCATTTATTCTATTTCTAGATCAAATTTTGCAGCCAGAGACATTAGTACTCTAATGGAAGTTAATTTTGCAATAGGGGAAAAAATCTCACCGAATTCTGCTCCCTTGACTTGGGAATATCCTTTTGCTACAAGTTGATCTTTGAAATTATCAACTTGCCCTGCAACATCAATCTTCTTCTTGAATACCCACTTTCTACTAGAGAGATTTATTCCACTAGGAAATTTGACTAGGTCCCATGTCTCATTCTTGTGCAATGATTCCATCTCTTCAAACATGGAATCCTTCCATAGTTTACCCTCTGTCGAGTCGAATGACTCACCGACCAACTTGGGCTCATTGTTGATGGAAATTAACATGAATTCAGAATGGAATTTGGGTGAACTATACCTTTCAACTAGTTTTCTTACTCTTTTTGACCTCTTCCTCTGATTCAATCGACTCATCTGAATCATATTCTTCGTTCCTCAGTTCAAACCGCACCATCTCAAAATTATTCTCGGTCTGAACAATTTCCTTAGGATCAGAATCAACTCTGAATTCTATGAATACCACATCTCGACTATACACTGTTCTCCTTGATGTAGGATCCCATATCTTATATCCTTCCATTCCTTCTTTGTATCCAATGAAAATACATTTGACTTATTTTCTAGCTTGCTCCTCTTTTCTTAGGGAACATGCAAAAATGCATCACAACCAAATAGTTTGAGATGTGAAACTAAAGGCTTCTTACCAGACCATACCTCATTTGGAGTCATGTCAAATAATTCCAACAAAGGAGACATATTCACCAGATATCTTACAGTGTCGACTTCCTCCACCCATAATTCTTGTGCGATCCCAACACCACCGAGCATACTCCTTTCCTTGTCCATCAACGTTCTGTTCATTCTCTCATAAACTCCATTTTTCTATGGGGTATATGGTGTGGTAGTTTGGCATGCTTTACAACACTTCTTGTAGAAATGATCAATTTTTTTCCACATAATTCACCATTGTTGTCAGTCCTTAGCACCTTAATATTCTTGTCTATCTGGTTTTCTACAAGATATTTAAACTCTTTAAATTTATCAGAAACCTATGATTTCTTCCTTAGGAAATATATCCATGTCTTCTTGAAAAAATAATCTTTGAAGGAGACATAATACAGGTATTCACCAAGTGAAGGCATTGTAACAGGGCCAAACACATCACTGTGCACCAATTATAGAATCCCATTTTCCCTTGTCCCTCTCGATGGGAACCTCACCCAACCTTTTTTTCCATATATGCAATGTTTAAAAAAATTCGACATCTAAATCACATTCAAGAAAACCTTTGACCACACCTTTGTTGTGCATATATCGAAGTCCTTTTTCTCCAATTTGTCCCATCCTCTCGTGCCATAGCATGGTCAGGTTGAATTTATCAAGTCTTGTCGAGTTGGTTTGAATTGACTTATCCCAAGTCGAGTCGAGTCAAGTCGAAGTAGAGTCGAATTCAGGAGAAATGTTGTTGTTGCATCCATTCAAGTTAAAACTCCCTAGCAACTTGTATAGGGTTCCAATCTGAATTGATTTCATTAAGACCATGGAACCTCTGACTATCTTACATGAGTCCTTATGAAACAGAGTGTGCACTCAAAAATCACTCATCTTACTGACATATATAAGTCAAACTCTTCCTCACATCCTACAGTATCAGTCAAACTCTTCCTCATCAAACAATTTTGGTTGTCGAGCCATCCCCCAAAAACACATCACCTCCATCATATCGTTCATACTCATATAACCATTCCCTATGTGGTGTCATATGATAGAATGCTCCCGAGTTGATCAACCAAACATATTGATCCTACTGTGTACTGGTCGACGCCATGTACACATTGTTGACAATTAAAAAACATCAACGAAGTTTCGCCCGCAAAGTGTTGCTAAAGCCTATTATTATAAAATATAAATAATACTAGTAGGTGGGACCCCCTTGAACTATTGAAGATCATATTTGTTCATTTTTTATGTTGTGATGATGTGTGACATGACTTACATGGTGGATGAGATATTTTGTTATTGGCTATGGTTTGAGCTTATGAAATGTTGGTTCCTTATGTTACTACAACCTATGTTATTCATTGATATCATTGCCACATATTATTATCGCACTTGCACAACAAACATGTTAGTGAAAACACATAAAAGGCAGTTTGAAGAAAGGAAAAATTACTATAACAAATGAAATATAAAAAATGATCTAACTCTGCAATTTTATTATACCACAATTGGAAGGAAATAGGGAACAATGCAACAGTTGCAAAGGGGAATGATTTAAGCTATTATGTATACTATACTATATGCATGGAAGACTTAATGGTTATGGTTAAATCCTAGCTAGCAATTTAATGGCCATGCGATTTAATTAAGTTATGTGGTCGATATACATATGGTATTTTTGGATGAATGGGATGTTAGTGGCTCATTTGACAAAGTAATGGACATTAATGGTTATGTGGTTTTGTTTGAGTTATATAATGTGAAATGGGATATATGGTGTGGATGGCGCATTTGGCAAGCAATAGATGTAGATTCCAACACAGAGTTAAATTAATGGTGTTAATTAAAATCTTGTTGGCATGTATTAATGAGTAAATGAATTGTGGGTGGAGGTGACGTGCATTTACTGCACGTCACCTTTTCTCCTTCCATTATCCGACACCCTAGTTGGGATATTGTTTGACCTTGATGTTGTGGTTATGCTCAGACTTCTTAGTAGAGAGGAACCGCTCGACCAGCTCTTGTTTTAAGGAATTTGATTACACGTATGTCTTTTTTTTTCCATTCATGAGTCTGATCTAGTTGTGAAATGATTAATGGCTCGGGTGTATTGGTTTTTTTTTTCCTTAAGTGTTGAAACTGTGTAAAATTGTGTTCTTGGAGTGAAGCATTGATGGTTCTTTCTCCAATAATCTTGAATCCATAGAAGTTATTGGTCACCCTGGGTGCTAGATCTCCATTATCCTTGTTGGTTTAGTGGGAGGGTTTTGTTGGTCTTGGGTTGGATGGTTGTCCTCATGCACTCACATCTATATCTAGTCTTTGGCTTTTATGGGTTTAATGGTTGAAGGTATTCTGCATCACTGTGTTTTGTTTGCTTGGGCATTGGTTGATTGCACCACTAGGGGTCAGGAAATGAGTTTCTTGTTCTTAATCAGCCCTGTCTTCACCCTAGTGTTGTGGTTGTTTGATAGAAGAGCATGAGGGTTATACCCTGTGTGCGTTAAATAGCATTTCTAGGCTGAATGAGAGCCTCACCTTCTGTTATGGCCCCCTATCATGGATTTGTTACCTACCCACGAATGAGTCGCGGTTCTCTCCGTGTATGCATTGTTGGCCTCAATTTTTTCACCACTACAAGGAGTTGGCTCTGTTCTCCCTATGTTGGCTACAAAACAAATCCTTAGCATCCATTCTAAAGTTGTGTAGAGAAGACTGTCGGGCCTATCAAGTCTACTATGGGTGATGGTGGATTGAATGTATCTTCAATTGATTTGAGTACAGACTTGCCCAGTTGGCCATACGACATTCGTGTTGGTTTAACATTTAGTTACTGACTCTGTATAACAATGGTAAACCCAGCTTGTTATTTGTAGAACTCATTTACACAGTCGCTCTCCTTATGTTTAATAACTCATTATTGTTTAATGGAGAGAGTCGCTGCCCCAATTCTATTTAATGTGTGGGTATACATGGTTGTCACAACTTGTTAGGTCAATTGATTTTTATGATAGTGGTGGATTGGTTGTTTGATACACAGTCACTGGTATTTTGTGCTAAGGATTGTTTGGATGATTAGCTGGCATTGGTTAAAAATTCTTGATGTTGCTCATGCATACCGCGTTGTGTGTGTGGTTTTTCTGTCATGATAATTGTTAGTTTCTTTTGGGGCTGATTGGTTATTGCAACCAGGAAGACTGTATGAACGACATTCACTGCATGCTTATGAGTTTTTGATTGTATAATTCGAGTGTACATAGCATAAACGATTACAGTGTGACTAAATCGAAGAAATATTGTATTAGATTGATGGCTCATCACGATGGGTTGAGTTATTGTCGTGAATGTGTGTTTGGTTTTGTAAAATGGAGATGTTTCATCGTGGTACTTTTGCTGGCTGCACACTGTGTATAACATGGATGTCTTAGGTTTCACACTTAGGGATACCCACAGAGTTTCAAGCATGTTTTGTTTTTGTTGAAATTGATCATTTATTAACAAAGGCATGATGTGGATACCTCGTCATGTTCGATGGATGGCCCAGTTTTTTAATTCACATTGAATTGGGATTTTATAGTGGTAGAATTACATTACATGGGTGAATTACCCTGTGCATAGCTGGTGTCAAAACGGTGGTTGTTGGTTGTCTGTTTAAATCTCAATTTGGATCTTGCAATTTAATCTAGATTATTTGGTTTACTTCCTATATATGTTTAATGAATATCACTGCATTTATATGATAGGCCCGATTGTAGTGATAGTGTGACTTCATTGTTAATTTTGGAAACATGACTTTGGGTATATTTGTTGATTGAAGTAATGTATGGGAAGTGGTTGATTTTGATGGTTAACAAAGTGGAATGGTTACTATTTGAAAATTGTAATAAGATGCAAAGAAGTGAACAAAATCCCCTTTACAAATTGTGTGAAATGTATATTGTCTTGTGATGGCACTGTATTGGATATTTGATTATGAACAATGAACTATTTAAATACACAACAATTGTTATTTGGTCGCGATGATTGTTGGTTGGTGCATCTCTTTCCGCAGAATGTTTTATGGATCACTTAATTAATTTCATGAATAGTAATCGTTCTTCTTCCCTTCCATTATTTCATTTTCCACTAATTACAAATCCCATCACCTTCCCATATTATTTATTTCACTCCCTCTTCTGAGATTGATTATAGTCAAGAGAATTTCGATGTTAAAAATAGTTGAAGGTGGTAGTGTCTTGTGTGGATTACAGTGATGTTTTATTGGTTTTATTTGCAATTGATTGTGGTTGTCATTGAGCAGTAACCATGTTCTTTTCCCCCTCATTGTATCATGTTTTCTCTCAATACAAACCCCTCGCATATCCCAAAACCCTTTTCACCCCCTTCCCATTGATAAACAGTAAAACAATTTGTATGGATTGGATTGCATGAGTCTGATACATTGTTGAGCCAAATCTGTTTCATATTTTAAAAAGTTCTCATGTATGGCTATTTAAAATACTATTTTCTAATCAATCATGCATGCAAGAATGACTTTTTTCATTCGAGGTAGCCATGCCCGAGGAAACATAGGTAGAGGTAATTGGAACCGAGGCCCAATAAGCCCAGGCTCTCCATACATTTTGAGGTTGATTCACAAGAGCTTGGCCAATTATTTCATGCTGGATTTTTCAATTGGATTGGGAAGGGAATAGTCAAACCTAGGCTTGAAAGGCCTCCTTTCCAATCCATGCAAGCCCCAGGTATCCTTTTACCTCCTCATGTCTCATTGCAAATCGAGGTCCCTGAAAATGATGGATGGCAGGAGATTTTCCACCCAATAGTCTCCCATCATTGTGGCTAGCCCAACTTGTCCTTGCCTTCTCCTTCACCTATTAACCCCATTGTCCAAGATGGCCCTGACCACTCACCGGTGCAATCCTCCCATGCTAGCAAGAGATTGAAAACTGAGGCTCACCATGCCTTTTATAAAGAAGAATCCACTGCTACCCCTTCCTCACCCTCCAATGGCTCTGACAAATCTGTGTCTTCCTGAATTCATTTGAGGGATGATTGTTCCCACGTGATCAACGCGATTAGGCTTAAAGGCTTTGCACAACCAAAGGAAATTTTAGGAAAATCAAGGTTTGCATCGTAGATTGGGAAATATGGTTTTTAAGTTTTATTTTTATCATTTTTAATGACAGTTGACTTCAAGAAATTTGGGATATATGAGTAATATTTTTGAAAATAATTTCAAATTTCATGAGCTAAATTTGCCAAAAGTGAATATGTTGATGGGAGACACAAGGATGTGTTTTTTACTTAACTAATGGTTATGTTATGATTGCTATGATTATTATGAACTAAAGGGAGTCACAAGGGGTCCCACCTACTAGTTATTATTTTATTTATATCCCTTATTATAATTATTACGCTTCTCCCTAACTAAAGTTAGTTGAGTCTTTTAATTAACTTAACTAATGAGTTGGTTCAACTACTTCAACCAATTCTAATTTGTTTAAAAGAAAAGGAAAGGGAGGAACAAGAGGGGGATAGAAGGAGAAGCATACTAAGGTTTTCTCTTTGAGTTTATGTTGAGATAGTTCAATTTTCATTCATTCATTATTCATCACAAGCCTAATTATCTTTTATGATAGCAAGGTATTATTGTAGACAACAATATTCAGGGATGAATCACATCATTCAGATACTTGTTTTTCAGAGGTGTTGAACTATATTTGATAGTCTATGTAGACTTGTCTTTTTGTGAATTAATTTTCATGATGGACAAAGTCTATTGAGTGGGAAACAGTCTATGGCAAGATGATCCAGATTTTAGAATTCAGTTTTGGTTTTCTATCAGAGGTCCTTTTGTATGTTCCATCGGGGATGTCTAAGTTTGACTTTGTGTTATAACCCTAATTTGCACCATACATGCTTACCTGGCATCAGGCCATCTCAGATCCCTTCTTTGCCAAATCACTACTAAACAACTCTTTAAAAAACCTCTTTTATGAGGGCCCATGCGGCCTGCATAAGGTCTGCACGCATGTACCCACGCCCTACTTTCTTACAACCCACGTGTAAACGCTAGCTGAAGAAGTAACAGTAGCATGTAGATTCCAGAAAATTTTGGAGGCAGTCATCCTCTTCCCTATCAGAATCAGTCATTCTCAGGGGTTTTCTGGAACTATGTCTAGTCTTGGTTGTTTGCAGTCTTATCTCAGATTGGTTTGTTTTACGAATTTTTTTCTTACATTGTTTTCCTTTTTTTTGTTAAAGAGAGTGTCTAAGACTTCAAGAGATCCTGGTTCTCAATATCAGTGGTCTCTTCCTGGTTTGGATTGTCTATTTTTATTTTGTTTCATAGTTTTAGAGATACACGTGGCATGTATAAGGCTAGCACACGTGTACACGCCCTCTGGCTCTACACAACTAGCGTGCACAGGCTTGTTGTTGGATTGTCAGTAGTGTGCTTGTACATGATAGTTTTTGTTGAGGGTAAGGAAATCATCCTTTCCCTTGAAAAGAGTTATACCTCTCAGGTTTTTGAATCTCTATCTTAGCAGTTAGTATCTTAGGGTTGATATTAGCCTTAGCTAGCTTTTTTCATTTAAAAGTTGTCAATAATTATTTTTTTTAGGGTTTTTAGACAAGTGTGAGAGTCCTTTTTTAAGTTGCTAGTGTGTGATTTATTGAAGTGATTCTTTGCAATATGGGATTAGGCCAGAAGTTTTTTCTTGGTTTTTTACTTGTTGATAGTTTTCCTTTTTGCTTTGTCAGCATTCAAATAAAAAAAAAATCTCTTTCATTTTCTTGTTTGGTTGAAAAGTGTGGTTTTGCATTAGTAACCAGGGAAAAGTCTTTTCTTTTCTAAGTTGTTGATAGTTTACTTAGATTGTAAGTAGATCATAGTCGATTGAAATAATTCTTTAAGTTTGGTGATTCAAAAGATCTTAGAAAATAAAAAATAAAAAATTTGAAAAGTTCTTGAAAATTTGCATTAAGTAAAAGTTTTTGTTTCCATCTTTCTGTTCATTTTTTACTGTAGTCTTTTAAACATCATCAGTTTCACTTTCATACCCTTTGACATAAGACAAGCCATAAAATTAACGCTAAATCTAAAATTTATTAGACTTTTATGTTTGTTGGGTTAACCAACTAGTTCAGGATTAGGGCCTTGGATTAGGTTGGAGAGGAAACTCTTCAAGGCCATTAAAATCAAACATTGGAGTCTGAGTTAGGGAGTGTCCAAGTCCAGTATCGTGAAAGTTATCTGGGACCCCCCTCTAACATAGGGGATAAACACGAGGTCGTGTGCGGAAAGGTAGCAGAGATAACCCCTCCAAAGTTGGACCAATCATAGTGGAGAACACATATAGAGGGCTTGTTTTGGGATTCCGTCGATTACATTTGCCACGAGGCTTCATGGGTCTCAAATCCATTCAAGGTCCTCAGTTGTCTTCCAGACCACTTTCTTTTGATACCCTTGACAGGTTTCGGGCTCAATACCCTACTCATTGTGGTCTACCCAAATTTCGATTGTACCCGCCTGGTGACTGTTCGCACGCTGGCAACCTAGTTGCCTATATTTTTTAGGGACATACACAGGTGATTGTGGGGGTATACTATGGTACCTAGGATAGACATTGGGCCATTCTTTTTAGAGTATACCCAGAGGGTGCTTTGGTTTTCGAGTTGCACTTGCACCAGTAAGTTTCTCTAGTGTTGGTTGTTGTAACTGTTCTTCCAATTAATTTAGTGTTTTATTGTTTTATATTATAGGGATTTTTTTAGTGTGTGTTACTTTTGAATGGTTATACTACCATAGTGTGTCTTTGATATTCTCACACGGTGGAGGATCACAAGCTCCGCTGGTCATGAAGGCTTCTTGGCCTACCGCCGGTTACACTGGAGCCACCCTCGCCACCACTAAGGTGAAAGCTAGACCAACAAGGGTCCTTTGAAGTGACCGGGTCACAAGAAATTATGCCCAACCAACATCCAGAGGAATCAACCATTTTATACCTTGGAGCACAAGATTTTGGTCTGGTTGAAACCTCCACCATTAATCTTTCGGCACCCACCATCGTACCGATTCATCCTTACAAGTGCCAGACAATGTCGCACACAGCGATGGAAATAAATGATGTTACTCCTTCTGGGAATTCTTCAATTCCCACTATGGTTGTCACCACAGGAGAGTTTCCACCTCCTAACCCACTGTCACTGGTCCAAGCCACCATGGTCTTGACCGCCTCTACATCGCACAATGGTCCGATATTGTCTCTAGCGGTGGCCACAACCCCTTTCACATCAAGTGCGACAGGCCCTCCATTCTCATATGGGATGCCTAGTTCAGGTACAAGTCTTGTACTTTCCTACTCCACTTCACAGACTTCAGGTTTGGGGGTAGGGAGCTCTAAATCTCCTCTGGAAGGACACATGGGGGGAACTACTGCTCCTTTTAACGCTTTCCCTTATGGGGGAGGTCATATACCTCCTTTGTCCCCTTCCCTCGGTGGCACACATCATCAATCCATCGCGCCACCTACACACCATAGTTTATTTGGAGCGGGGAGTCAAGGACCACCTTCACAAAATATGTTGGTAGGTTCGACACTATTTTCTTTGTTCAGTGCATTTGGTATCAACGCATTCTTGTCAGCTACTTTCCCAACTGGGGGCAACCCCGATTTTGGACAATCTATTCTTATGTAGGGTACTATTCCTGCACAGCGGGCACACCCAGGAACTTCTTCCACATCAGGGCCTTGGAATTCTTGGCAGGGATTCGTTCCCTCATATGGAATGCCGATCTAGGGTAATTCTTTCCACAATCAATGGAACCCCAGACAAAGTACTATGCCTATCCCCATGGGACCGACATGGGGCAACCCTTCCCAAATTCCTTCGAATGTAATGCATGCCCAACCATCTATGTCCTATTTTGGAAATCAGCCAAAGATGTCTCCACATACGCAAAATCCATATGCTGGCCATGGCCATGGTTTCTACCAAAATCTGGGCCATCATCCAAACTTTTCCTGGAAACCTAGTGCCAATCAAACTCTAGGCCCCTTTTTCCCAGGTTATCACCAACAACCCAAACTACCCTTCCTGGAAAATTTACATTTACCAGACTTGACAAGGTTGTTGAATGACCCTATCTGTCATGATCCATGTTGGCCTCCTATGCCGACAAATTTTCCTTCGGACATCCCAAAGTTAGAAGCCAAGCCTAACGAAGATCCAGGAGATCATGTGACTACCTTTCATCTTTAGTGCTCATCTAACTCGTTGAAAGATGACTCCGTACAGTTGTGATTGTTTCAACGTACTCTCATTGGGAGTGCCATGAAATGGTACATCGAGCTCGACCGCTCAAGATAATATTCCTTTGGTGAATTGGCCATGGCTTTCCTAAACCATTTCCAGTTACCTGTGAGATACGATGCTGGCACAAAATTGCTGGCCAATTTTTCACAGACAAAAGTGTACCATATCTCTGATCACATCCAAGAATGGAGACGTTGAAAGAGTTTAATTAAGGTACCAGTCCCACCAACATTCCTTCTCGAGTGGTTTCTTAAGTCTTTGGTCCCACAGTTGTCCAAAGACGTCGCGACGTCAGGATTATTTTTCGAAGAAGACGCCATCATGAGAGCTCAACAACTTGAGCTAATATATTCTCAGTCTAGTTTATTATACAAGATCTTTCCATATGGACCACGCTCAATACTTGATAAAAACAGATAGAGAGTTGGACCACATGCCGATGGTATTGCCAGTTCAGCACAAAGCCTGCTGAGCAACTAATGACTCAGTTGCAACAATTGTCTATACAACACACAGCGACCAGCTAGACTACTACTTTGGCTGCTCCCCCTACCAAAACGTCGGATGTACACATAGTGAAATCGACTAATCCAAAGGCCACCCAATAGCTTGAAGGAAAGAAAAAACAATGAAAGAAGTTTAAGGGGGATCAGAAACCCACCGATAATGCTGGCAGGGGCAATACTGAGAAATGGAAGGTGGGGTATCCATGCAACCTGTGTGCGGAAGACCACCCAACCTACCTTTGTCCCCGGATTGCAAAGGCCCAAAAGTTTGTGACACAACAACAGCCTGCTATGTTAACCAATCCATTTCAACATGGGCAAAATCTAACACAAGCCTCTGTAAGCACTGAAGGGGGCAGCCAAGGACCCTCTCCACCTGCGAACAACCCCGCATCCGCGAACGTATATATGGTGAGGGGTGATGCTTTTATATCGACTAGAGCACATGACTATAGTAAACCAAGCACTTATGATAAGGGTAAAGAAGTTGAACTCCCATCTCTTCCTCTACAGATTGAGAAGACGTTGGACGGGACAATGAAACACATTCCCAAAGGTGCATTCAAAAAATATTATCATAACCCAAACGCAAGGGCCGCTCATAACTACTCTATGGTGGAAGATTTATCACAAAACCCTTGTGCGATGTCTGCTTTGGAAGTCCTCCAAAGCTACCCTTCCCAGAGGAAATCCTTGTTAACTGCTTTAGGATCTACCAAGACTTGTAATCTGGGTACAATCATGATGGATACAACCGACTTAAAACCTCGTCTACCTTACCACGTAGTGTTTCAGATAGTAGTGTCTTATCCCATGAAATTTTTACTCAAAATATCTTCTACACAGTGGTTGATGAGGGCGCCTCAACATGCGTTATGTTGTTGGCATGTTGGAAGTTCGTTGGCCAACCTATTTTGTCTCCATCACCTACTCTCCTCACCGCTTTCGATGGTCATTCATTCCGACCATATGGTATCATTCCTTTTTTCCCCATGCAGTTAGGAGGGAAGACCATGTGTGTCGAGGTATAGGTAGTCAATGCTCCCCTCGACTATAACCTCTTGTTAGGAAGGAGTTGGACTTATGCCATGCAAGCTATGGTTGCTACATTTTTTTGGGTGTTGTTGTTTCCACACGACAGTCAGATAGTGACCATCGATCAATTGTCTTTCTCCAGACCTGACCCTTCATTGGGGGCATCCATGGTCCCGATGATCGATAATCCTCAACCAGGTGTAGTCAATGTAGGGTCTGGTTTATGCCCATGTTTGATGGGTACCTTTGATTACCCGCCCCCTCAAGGTGATATCAAGTTTACATCCAATCACCATAAGGTTGATATTTTTCAAGTTTCTTTGTTTTGCACAACCTACTTCGATGATTCATGGATACTTCCTTCCACATCGGCCAAGATGGATGGGACAGGGCACCCGGGCATGTCCATGCCCTTGCCCGCAGCTGAAATCGCATACTCTTTAGTTTAGAAAGCTTCAACCCACACTAATCCAACTCCTGCACAAGAGTTCGATCCACTTCTAGAGCCTATTTAGGCTTAGGGTTCTCTCGCTGACATCGATTCATTAGAATTAGTCTTTCCCTCTGATGAAGTAGTAATTGAAGCAATGACTAGTCAGGACAAACCCTGGGATGATCTTCATCACAGATTATACTTCCTCCCAGAGTTAAGCAGAATCAAAGCCAGAGAATTCACTTTGACTATGACTAGAGATAGGTCTTGTCCTATCAATCCTTTGGCTACTCGTGTTGTTTATGCTGAGGGTAATATGGCAAGTATCACTGAAACGGTACCTATAAATATCTCGAGAACCCCTGGCGTCGTAGACAATGTTTTCGTCTGAGCATACTTCTCCCCTAAGGAGATACCCAACATTGACCCACAAAGTGTCGATCATGAGCTAAATTTGTTTATTTTCAAGCTCTCTTTGAGATCCAAAAGCAACATCCGACGAGATTGCATTTATACTTTTTGATCTCGTCCAGATTAACTGAGAAAAGTAACCTCTATGGGTCTTCTTTTAAGCCCTTTTCAGACCCTCTAAACATGAAAATATTGTTGAGTGATCTTGTGTCCTTTCACGCTCGTTAAACTGAAATTTGAAGTCACGTCTGTCTGTAACATCCCGCTCTGGCGCACTGACAAAACTTATTCTTTGAGGACACTTGCTCGCAAGTGATCTGGATTTTTATGATGATGAACCACTTAACCTTGATGATGATGCATCATGATTGATGACAGGATGTTTTACTATTGT
>ML789311.1:957968-970232 GCA_009831015.1 Picea engelmannii
AGGGGAAAGGAAGGAAGAAGGAGGACCGGTCAGCGTAACGTTACGCTACCGAATTGTGGCTTGACGGATTGCTTGTGAGGAGTTGGGTATATCTCAGCTGTGTTGGAGTGGTAGCTCAGCCGTTGAGGCGAGCTGAGACGCTATTTTATCTCTGGTTCTTGTGTGGCCCCTTTGCGGCTCGGGGGGCTAAGGGGGAAGAAGAGTACCCCTAGCGTTGGCTGGGAGGTACCGGTGAGTTTGTTTTGGTCCGCGAGCAGGAGCGGCAAGGAGCGCGGGACGCGGCACGGAGCGCGGGACATCTCTGAAGCGGGCGTGTGGCCAAGGTATGATTTTATGGGTAAGGTAGAAAGCGTTTTATATTCGGTAAATTATTGTTATTGGTGATAACATGATGAGATTGTTTGGCATTACATTTTGAAATCTCGTTCCGCGATGATATGTCAAGGTTGTTCATATTTGGATAATGTGTCACTCTAGTTATGATGTCATGTGTTTTTGCATTGATATGAATTAGGTGATGTTGTTAAATTCTTAGTTCTTTTAAAGAAAAAAAAAAAAAAAAATTCCCAATGCACTTCGCTATTCATAGACGTAACGAAGGGGTCGTTACACTGTCCAATAGTAATTTACCCCTTTTTCGGTCTGGATGGTCAACTGTACGAACAAAGGTATACTCTATGGAACTTCAGTTCTTTAGAAGAGTACTCTCAGGTATAAATTTACCCATTTTTTGAGCCTGAGGGACTAAACTTACGAAAAAGGAACCCCCACGGAGTCCATAGTTAAGCTCTTTTCAGACTCCCTAAAATTGAAAAGATCGTCGAGTGACCTTATTCTCTCACACTCGTTAAACTGATCCAGAAGAACATTCCTGACAGAGTCCATAGTTAATATTTTTTCAAACTCCTTAAAAATGAAAAAATGGCCGAGTGATCTTGTCCTTATCACACTCGTTAAAATGGTTTTGAATAGACGTCTTGTCAGTGCCAGTTTACCCCTTTTTTGAACTGACTAGACTATCTTCAAAAAAGATACCCCAATGGAGTCTCCTTTTATGATTTTTCAGACTCTCTAAATATGAAAAACCACTGAGCTTACCTTCTCTAGGATCGTTAAACTTACATCGAAGGACGTTACCATTGTGTGTTTTGATAACCGAGTTTGCATACCTTATACACCATTCTTGTAGCCGTTTTCTTTTGCGTCTTAACACCCTTGGCCCCCAGAGGATTTTTCTCAAGTATCATTATTCTGAACATAAGTCTTGTCCTTGTGCCTTGAACTTGTATGTTTGTAACACTCGTTCCTCCATTGTAATGTAACATTTCTTTATTCTTTTTTCCAAAAGTATTGAAAAAGACAAAAAAAATCAAATATACCCCAAAAAGAGGAAGGGAAAAGTATTTTCTTTATTGACAGCATAATGAGTCACCCTTGGATAAAGCACATCTGTCTGTTTGTTCGTCAAACTATGAGATGTAATATGACCTTAGGAATTTTTTCTCGCTACATAGAGTTGTGTCCTCCTCCATTTGGTTATTCTTCCAAACATATGGACTTTTTGCATTGCCTCCTACTTCGTAAACTTATGATTAATGCCATGCTGCCTAAGTCTCATCATTTGTCATGCTGTTGTCCAAGGGAAGTTTCTACCAAGTCTGAGTCAGCCCCTTTTCAATTTGTCTCTTTCCCTCATACCTGGCCATCCTGAATGTCCAATCAAGTCCTTGTTTGAAATCAATGAAGCCTTTAGTCTGATCATCAAGATTATCTAGTCCATGACTGACGAGTCGTCAAAGACCTCTGGGTAGTGAAGTTGTACACTCATATTACACTCCTACCTTGAGTTTTGAATATTTTGAAGTTGTTTCTCGATCTTTGAAGATCTCATCTCTAGCCATCAGGCTGTATCAGATTCTAGAAGATGGATACTCTATATGTATATCTTTTTGATTTCGAGATGTAGCTCCGCTGTGTACTCTTCGTGGATACACTTTATATATTTATTTGACATGGATCTACAATGTATTTGATTGGTATCCATGATTCTATTTTATCTCGAGCATGGGTATGCCCACCTCAGTGAGACGTTTGTTATTTTGCAGATGACGCCTCCCGATTCCTGGTCCCTGGGCTCACTTTTTCGGCACATCAGTAAATATTGGTAATGTATTTCGGCCATCAGATGCTCTTCTGACCTCACACATTAGGGGGCATCTGTTATAACCCTAATTTTCACCATACATGCTTACCTGGCATCAGGCCATCTCAGATCCCTTCTTTTCCAAAGCATTGTTGAAAAACTCTTTAAAAAACCTCTTTTATAAGGGCCCACGTGCCCTACTCCATTACTGCACACATGTACACGCTAGCTGACCTAAAACAGCCCGCGTGGACCGACAAAAGCATGAAAAGAGGAAAGTTGTTAACGAAACACACAACTTTGGGTGAGTTAACTAAAACTCCTGGCCATGCATGGTCGAGGGTTCGTCCAAATACCTAGCTTCTTCTAGCCTATAAAAGAAGGGTTAGGGGTCCCATTTGGAAGAGGAGAATAAGAGTAAAGAAAATATTCCCAATTGCACATTCCCATTGTCCCAACCCTTTAGCCATCCTTGTGCAAGAAGAGATACAAAGAAAAGAAGTTGGAGGACATTTGAAGAGGAGCCTAGGATCAGGTTCGCGGAGCAGTGGCCGGTATCGACATTGTAAGTTGATTCATTAAAGTTAATAATAAAGAAATTATTTTCCCATCCCAATATATGATTTATTCATAGTTTAGTAAATATATGTTTGAATCTCTAACCCATTATTCTGTAGGTAAAATTCATGTGTAGTTTGTTGTTTGTTTTGTATGCAGGTCAGCCTTGGGAGGAGAGTTGCTAACAAGCGATCAAGCGGGAAGAAGGATCGACATCGAACATCTGGAACAAGTTATGTTGGTCTAACCATGTATTTGCTGAAAATAAATGGGGATTAGGTCTGGGGACGAAGGTAGAAAGTAGGTTTCTTTTGGTCATATCTGCATGCATAATATAACCCTATTTGCTAGTCCATAGAGGGATTTCCCACCACAACACTTTGGTCCAAACTTTATGCATGAGTTTTGTAAATAAAATGACTCTTTGGTGAATTTGAATGAAATAAATGATTTCTTTATGTCTCATCTATCTTGATTATCATTTTGGTGACTTTACTTCTATATTTACATTTATTTCAGCAACTGATATGTTCAGAAAATTACATAAAAATTAAATTTCCAGCAAGCTTTTTGTTGATAAAAGACTAGCCAACACTCATAATTAGTACTTGTGAGTTAGGATGTTATTTTTGTTGGCTATAAATATAGGGTGATATTCCCGTCTAATTTTCTCTAGACAAGCAGAGTCTGAAAATGCTTGAGTAAGATCATTTCATATCTTTTCCTCAACATTTATTTGGTGACCATACTGGGGAGATCTTTGGTATCTCTCTAGTTAATTTTTTGTACTTGATTTTCATCGATACATCTTTATTTTTCTGAAATTGATTCTTTGACTGTTTTGCTATTAATGATTATTCTTGTTGCAAGACATCCCAATATCGAGCCTAGTATTGAAGACCATACCAACATTGTTTTGAACCTATTTAAAACCATTCTAGACACTACCAATACCTGTGTTGAGCTTAACCATTCTTGGGCAACAATTGAAAGAGATATTAGTGCTCAAGAACAATTAGAGGCTAGACATAGAAAACCTAGAAATCGGTAGTAACCCTTTGTTTCTTCAAGTTCTGGCCTTTATTTCATGTCCTTAGACTCTCGTGCTTCTAGAAGAATAAGAGGCTTTTCACCCAAAATCAATCCTATTGCTAAAATAGGAAGAAGAAACATTGTGTTATCTGCCCAACAAAGTGCTCTAAGGAGAACTTTATCTGAGTCATCCAACTCGTCTTTCTTTCCCTCATCTATCATCCACAAGATGGAATATAGTGGTAGCTCTGGTGGCATTGGAAGTTCTCCATATTTCCAATCTTCATCGTCATATATAGCCACCATATCCCTATCCATTCCACGGAAAACCCCACCAAATTCATCAAAATGTATGGGCCTTTTCAGTTCGAAGAATATGCAACAACCACACCATGGCATGTGTCCTCTCCTCTTAACCTAGCACTTGCAAATCATCCACTTCTAAATTTTAAAGATCATTTGCCTAAGTTTTTCAGGAAATAACAATGTCATTACAAACGAACACCTGGTCGCATTTTCTAATGCTTTTCATAACATAGGGGCTAACGACAATGACACTTGCATGTTCTTATTCGTCAATTCCTTGGAAGGAAAGGCTAAGGCCGATTTCTTTGATCTCCCCCCTAAGATCCTGTCTACTTGGGAGGAGTTAATCTATTGGTTTCGATCCACTTATGGGAAATCCAAAAGCCCTACCGAGAAGTTAATGGAATAAAATAATTTCACCTATAAGGATAGCAAGACCATCAAGTATTTCAACTTGTGTTTCACCAAGTTGTAGAATCAAATCCTCGAACTTATTCTCCCTTAGAACCAATACACTTTCATGCATTACTACAATGCATTGCCTTCTCCCTACCGTCATAGGCTTGAGGAAAAATCCATTGATACTCTTGGTTCCTCTGTGCATACTTTCTTAGAGTATGAAGAACAACTTGAAATAATTGGTCTTCCCCAAGGAGAATCAGTTAGACAGATAGACATGTCCACTCTCTTATAGCTAGTACAAGATATGAACAATCATATGATAACATTTGAGCGGAAGGGTATTGTCTCCCCTCTTATCCCTAGAGCTTCATCCTCTTCTGTACCCCCATTTAGAAATCCGACTGAAAACAATTTTCAGCTTAAAGATATCCTGCCTCGAAGTTGGTTTAAATTTTGGGAGGAACACCATCAAGAAACCACATGTGAGTTAAAGAAGAGTGCTAGACATAAGATATTTGGTAAAATACAAAAATCTACTATCATTGTCCTAGACTTTGCAGAGCTAGAATATGTCATGGTCATCAACACTAGGAACAAAACCTACGCTCCTAAGGGAAAATTTGATTCTCCCTTCAGTTCTTCTACCCCGAGCTCATCCTCACCTATTGCTAATCCCCAGGTTCCTAAGGTCCTTGAGAGTCAAAGAATCACTCCCCCTCTTACCTCTTCCAAATACAATATCTCGAATCAATTGGCCAATATCAAAGCTGATGCAACCCTCCTAGATATGGTTGTTGTCCCTAAACAACAGATGCATCTGAAACAATTCATGGAAGGAAAAGATTATGTTGTAGCCAACCTTTCCAAAGAGGTAAATGAAGATGATTCTTTTGTAAATAAAGTAGGTGTACATAACTTTAGATACCCTATAAAAAATCCCCCTTCTTATATTTTTGTAAACATCATGGATAAGATTGCCCATTTTTACCTCATCGATGGTGGTTCAGGCCCAAGTGTGATGTCAAATATTATTATGGAATAGATAGGCTTGTCTTGCACAAATGAAAACACCAGAAGTATGCTCTCCTATAATAGTCTACAACAAACAACCATAGGAGAGATTACAGATGTAACCTTCATTTTATGCCATCATCCTGAGATAAGGACAACCCTCAACATTCAGGTGATTGATATGATTGTAAGAAATTACTCAATTATCTTGGGGAGATATTGGCAATACTTAATAGGTGGATACCTCTCACTCGACAGAACACATTTATCTGTTCCTCAGAATGGTAAGAATATTATAGTCCTTAGAGAGGGAATAATTTCACCCTACATAGAGAGTGTTCTGCAATCTAATGTAAGCTATATCGAATAAGACCTAGTAGTGTATTCCATCTTTGCTGAGGATAATATTCCTTTGGAAAAAATTGATTGAGATGATGATATATGGAATATGCACTTTGATGGTTGGTGTTATCTTGGTTTCTCATGTAGGGAAAATTTGCAATCTATCTTATAGGTTAGAGTTTTCTTTTTCAAACAATGTCGTTAAATTCGAAGCTTTATTATAGGCATTGAGAATGCCCTTAATATTGGTTGTGGTCACCTTTCATTTTTCGGAAATTCTAAGCTTGTTGTGAACCTAATATGTAAGATATTCTCTCCTAGCAACAAGTTGATGGAACGACAATCCCAAATTGTTTGGGGACTTGTCTTGAGCCTTCTATCTTTCAACATCACTCATGTTAAGAAGGAGTTGAATTCAATGAATGATCGGTTAGTTGTCTTTGCAGCCTCTCCTAATCAACAACTTTTGCCTCACAAGCCTTATTATTCTTTTCAATCTCTACATTGTCCATACATCCCTGAAAATGAAGGATATTGGAAGGCCATACCTAACGATGAGAGAATTTGTGTTGTCCTTCAAAATTAACCTCTTAATCCCAAGGAGATTATAACCATAGAAAATAATAAGATTTATGAGGGCTTGACTCCTCTTGAGAGTTCAATTTCATTGAGTGTTGTAGGAAATAAAGAAAAATAGAAAGAAGAGGAGTTACGAAAAAAGGTGGTTGAATCCATCCTCCTAAACATTAGGACACCTGAGTCTTCAACAAATGTTCAAAGAAATGTCCAATGTTCTGTTAAAGAAGAGATGGGGTCCACCAGGCTACTTGGTGAATCTCAAAAGGTTTTTTCTTGGTCTTATGAGGATCTTCGTGGTTTTGATCCTTGTCTTGTTCAACATATTATGAAACTATCTAGGAAAAAACAAGGACTTGTTAACTCTACACTAGAAGGACCCTTTCGAAGGGAGTTGAGAGATTTCTTAAGGGTTGGAATGTTTTTCTCAGTCCACCCTGACTGGGTTTCAAATTGGGAATCACTGATAATATCAGAACTTGTATTAGTATTTGAACTTTTAGGCAAGAGATTATGAGAAATCCCTTCCCTCCTCTCAATATGGAAATGTTTTTGCGACAGGTGGTAGAGTCATAGTTAGGGCCCTTACTTGACAGTTTGTTTGGTTACAAGAAAATCAAAGTAAAAGGGGAAAATGTTCACAAAACCACTTTCATTACTAATTGTGATACTATGCCTTAAAAATGCCTGCCTTCTGGCTTATTTGATGCAAGCATTTCCTTTAAAGGGGATATACACACAACTTTCAATGAATTGGTCAGTGTCCGTGCTTACCTTGATGATTTAATCATGTGCTTCAAAGGGATGATAATTACATCAGAATTTCAAGTGTTGGGTCCCTTCCAAATTACTTTTGTCTTGGACACTAACTCATACATTTTAAGGAAATTACAAAGAAAATTGTTTTCCTACATCACTAACAGTCCTCGCTTGAAGTATTGCGAGGGGCCAACGTGAAAATTTCTAATGTTGATTGGATTTTGTATACTAGTAGCCTAGCTCTACTTTCAATTTTTTGTTCTTCTTTTATTTTCTTACAGTGCCTTGATTTCTGCCTTCTGAGTTAAGTTTTCTTTCCTTGTTGTTTTCAATTGAGTCTTTTACTGCTGCTATTTTAATTTCTGCATTGTTACTTCTATTATGATTTTTTTCCCTATCATATTTTAGTGTTTGGTCAAAATAAGATGTTGGATCAATCCTACCAAAGTGACACTCCTGCAAAGCATTGTTAGTCAATAACAATCAAGCCTACACAGATGTGATAATGTCTCCTCTGAAGGACCATTGAAATAGTTACATATTTCCACTATTGTTTTAGAAGGAATTAGCTATTTCCTGCTTCTTCTTGCCATTTCTTCATCCATTGAGATTTTAAGAGAAATTCTATAAGTTTTCCTCAAAAATTAAGAGCAGATCCCATTTGAATGATTATGTATATAGTGGTAAAACCCCTCATACTTATTACTTTTCATAAATTGTTCCCAATTTCCAAGTCATCTTTCCATTAAATCCACTCACTTCCCCCTGTTGCATAAAATCCCTGGTCATACCTTCTAGATCTGTTGTTTTTGGTCCACGAAACCATGATTTTTGAGTTCTAAATTTGTTGAAAACAAATTTCCCTGTGGAGTCTCCAGTTTGTTGATGATTAAAAAATGTCAACGAAGTTTCACCCGCAAAGTGTTGCTAAAGCCTATTATTATAAAATCTAAATAATACTAGTAGGTGGGACCCCCTTGAACTGGATGGCTCATTTGGAAAGTAATAGATGTTGATTCCAATGCAGAGTTAAATTAATGGTGTTAATTAAAATAGCATTGGCATGTATTGATGAGTAAATGAATTGTGGATGGAGGCAATGTGCATTTCATGCACGTCACATTTACTCCTTCCGTTAGCTACCACCCTATTTGGGCTATTGTTCGAACTTTTTTTTATGGTTATGCTCTAACCTCTTAGCAGATATGAATTTCTCGGCCAACTCTCATTTTAAGGAATTCGATTACAAGTATGTCTTTTTTTGGCCATTCATGAGTCTGATCTGGTTATGAAATGATTAATGGATTGGGTTAATTGGTTTTTGTTTTCTTTAAGTGCTACAACTATGTAAAATTGTGTTCTTTGAGTGAAGCATTGATGGTTATTTCTATAATAATATTGAATCCATAGAAGTTATTGGTCACCCTAGGTGCTAGATCTCTATTATCCTTGCTAGTTTAGTGGGAGGGTTTTGTTGGTCTTAGGTCGGATGGTTGTCCTCACACGTTTGCAACTATATCCAATCTTTGGATTTTATGGGTTTAATGGTTGAAGGTATTTTGTGTCACTGTGTTTTGTTCGCTTGGGAATTGGTTGATTGCGCCACTAGGGGTCATGAAATGAGTTTACTATTCTTACTCGGCCCTGTCTTCACCCTAGTGGTGTAGTTGTTTGATCGAAGAGCACAAGGATTATACCCTACATGCATTAAATAACATTACCAAGGTGAATGAGAGCCTCACCTTCTATTATGGCCCCCTTTCATGGATTTGTTACCTTCCCACGAATGAGTCGCGGTTCTCTCTATGTATGCACCGTTGGCCTCAGAGTTTTCACCACTACAAGGAGTTGGCTCTGTTCTCCCTGTGTTGGCTACAGAACAAACCCTTAGCCTCCAGTGTGAATTTGGGTAGAGAATATTGTCGGGCCTGTCAATTTTACTATGGGTGATGGTGGATTGAATGTATCATCGATTTATTTGAGTACAGACTCGCCCAGTTGGCCATATGACAGTCATGTTGGTTTGGCATTTAGTTACTACCTCTGTATAACAATGGTAAACCCTTCTTGTTATTTTCACAACTCATTTACACAGTCTCTCTCCTTATGTTTAATAACTTATTATTGTTTAATGGAGAGGGTCTCTTCCCCAATTCGAATTAATGTGTGGGTATGCGTGGTTGTCACAGCTTGTTAGGTCGATTTATTTTTATGACAGTGGTGGATTGGTTGGTTGATACACAATCACTGGTATTTTTGTGCTAAGGATTGTTTGGATGATTAGTTGGCATTAGTTACAAATGCTTGATGTTGCTCACGCATACCACATTGTGTGTGTGGTGTTTCTGTCATGATAATTGTTAGTTTCTTTTGGGGCCGCTTGGTTATTGCAACTAGGAAGACTGTATGAATGACATCCACTGCATGCTTATGATTGTCTGATTGTATAAGTTGAGGGTACATAGAAGAGTCGATTACAGTGTGACTAAATCGAAGCAATATTGTATTAGATTGATGGCTCAACACAATGGGTTGAGTTATTTCTGTGACTATGTGTTTGGTTTTGTAATATGGAGATGTTGCATCATGGTATTTTTGTTTCCTATGCACTATGTATAACATGGATGGCTTGGGTTTCACAACCAGGGATACCCACAGAGTTTCAAGCATGTTTTTTTTTTTTTTTTTGCAATCGATCATTTGTTAAGAAAGGCATGTTGTGGATACCTCTTCGTGTTGGATGGATGGCCCATTTTTTTAAGTCACATTGAATTGGGATTTTATAGTGGCAGAATCACATTACATGAGTGAATTACCCTGTGCATAGCTGGTGTCAAAACGGTGGTTGTTGGTTGTATGTTTAAATGTCAATTTAGATCTTGCAATTTAATGCAGATTAGTTGGTTTACTGCTTATATATGTTTAACAAATATAACTGCATTTAAATGACAAGCCCGATTGCAGTGATAGTATGACTTCATTGTTAATTTTGGAAACATGAATTTGAGTATATTTGTTGATTGAAGTAATGTATCGGAAGTGGTTGATTTTGATGGTTATCAAAGTGGAATGGTTACTGTTTGAAAATGGTTGTAACATGGAAAGAAAAGAACAAAATCCCCTTTAGATATTGTGTGAAATGCATATTGTCTTATGATGTCACTGTATTGGATATTTTATTATGAATAGTGAACTAGTTAAATACACAATAATTGTTATTTGGTAGCGATGATTGTTGGTTGGTGCATCTCTTTCCGCAGAATGTTTTATGGATCACTTAGTTAATTTCCTGAAAAGTAATCATTCTTCTTCCCTTCCATTATTTCATTTTTCGCTAATTACAAATCCCATCACCTTCCCATATTCATTTTTGCACTCCCTGTTCTAAGATTGATTATAGTCAAGAGAATTTCGGTGTTAAAAACAGTTGAAGGTGGCAGTGTCTTGTGTGGATTACAGTGATGTTTTATTGGTTTTATTTGTAGTTGATTATTGTTTTCATTGAGAAGTAACCATGTTCTTTTCCCCCTCATTGTATCATGTTTTCTCTCAATACAAACCCCTCGCATATCCCATAACCCTTTCACCCCCTGCCCATTGATAAACGGTAAAAAAAATTGTATGGATTGGATTGCATGAGTCTGATACATTGTTGAGCCAAATCTATTTCATATTTTTAAGAGTTGTCATGTATGGTTATTTAAAATACAATTTTCTAAACAATCATGTATGCAGGAATGATATTTTTCAGTTGAGGTAGTCATGGCTGGGGAAACAGAGGTAGAGGTAATTGGAACCGAGGCCCAAGAAGGCCCACGTTCTCCATACATTTTGATGTTGATTCACAAGATCTTGACCAATTGTTTCATGCCAAATTTTTCAATTGGATTGGGAATGGAATAGTCCAACCTAACCCTGAACGACCTCCTTTCCAAGCCTTGCAAGCCCCCAGTATCTTTGTACCTCCTCATGTCTCATTGCAACCCTAGGTCTCTGAAAATGATGGATGGCAGGAGATTGTCTACTCGACAATCTCCCAACATTGTGCCTGGGCCAACTTGTCTTTGCCATCTCCTCTGCCTATTAACCCCATTGTCCAAGCTTCCCCTAACCAATCGCCAGTGCAATCCTCCCATGCTAGCAAGAGATTTAAAAATGAGGCTGACCATGCTTTTGATAAAGGAGAAGCCATTTTTGCCCCTTCCTCACCCTCCAATGGCTCTGACAAATCCGTGTCTTCCCAGATGCATTTGAGGGACGATTGTTCCCATGTGATTAGTGCGATTAGGCCTAAAGGATCTGCACAGCCAAAGGCAAATTCAGGAAAATCAAGACATGACAAAAACAATCAAGGAAGGGTTGCATTGCAGACTGGGAAATATGGTTTTTAAGTTTTATTTTTATCATTGTTAATGACAGTTGACTTCAAGAAATTTTGGACAACATGTTTTTGTTAAGCCCTAATATTGGCTCATTGCCGCTTAGTTGGGGCATATTACATTAGTAATGTTATTTTATTTATGTCGGCTTTATTCCATTAGTTGTAATTATACCTCCTAGTCTCCTATATATACCAAGAAGACATTTTCATTTGGAATCATCTTGGAATTGTACATTTATGTGGACATAAGGAGGTTGCCCCCTCGAAGAGGATTATTATCTGAATTTCTCTATTTTTCAAGGCGTTGAGTACTTATTCTGATGTCTTTCTATGTGTTGGGCTCCAACAACTCCCCCTAAATTTTTACAAAATTTAAAGGCCCCCCATTAGAATCTTGATAACTATGATGAGCTACAGAATCAACATTTTCAAATAGTTCCATACCTTGACTTGATTTGAGACAAACTTAAGACATTCACTATAGTATGAGACATTCATTACAAGAGTATATGTCGAAATTTAAAAACGAGCATAGAAATCTCAATTTAAACAAAAACGTTAATTTTTATCAACTGTTTACTTTCATTTAAATTATGATTATGTGTTCCTTCTTTTGCTCATTAGCAAGTTTGACTATTTTGAATAATGTATTCAATACTTCATCAAATAATATCTTGGTTGGTTTCTCATTTTCATAAAATCATTTGGTGATATATATATATATATATATATATATATATATATATATATATAT
>ML789311.1:970282-1019581 GCA_009831015.1 Picea engelmannii
TAATATTTTTCTCTTCTCCATTAACTTGAAGCTTCTAGAATTTTAAGATCATATTTGAAAGGAAATTATAAACAATGTTTGTTTAGAACTTATAGTTAGTTTAAATTCATTTTTTATTTTAGTTTTCTAGATTTTGTTTTATTAACAATTTTTAGGTTATTAATTTAGGTTTCTTTTTGTTTCACACGTTTCTATTATCAAATATTTGATACCTATATGATCATGGATTGATTTTATTATCCAAATACGTTCAAGATGATTGATCCAAAAATAATATTGGATTGCTACAAATAATTTTATCAGCAACAACAGATAAAATTTGGAAAGGTGTCAAGATTAGACAAATGATTTTGCAAGACTGATTTCAGCCAAACCGTGAGGAATTTGAAGAAACAGTTGAAAATAATAATAAAAAATAAAAAAGAATTATCTATCATTTGTTTGATTTTGTAAAAAACCAAAATTAATATTTTTCTCTTCTCCATTAACTTGAAGCTTCTAGAATTTTAAGATCATATTTGAAAGGAAATTATAAACAATGTTTGTTTAGAACTTATAGTTAGTTTAAATTCATTTTTTATTTTAGTTTTCTAGATTTTGTTTTATTCACAATTTTTAGGTTATTAATTTAGGTTTCTTTTTGTTTCACACGTTTCTATTATCAAATATTTGATACGTATATGATCATGGATTGATTTTATTATCCAAATACGTTCAAGATGATTGATCCAAAAATAATATTGGATTGTTACAAATAATTTTATCAGCAACAACAGATAAAATTTGGAAAGGTGTCAAGATTAGACAAACGATTTTGCAAGACTGATTTCAGCCAAACCGTGAGGAATTTGAAGAAATAGTTGAAAACCCAGAACCAAAATGGACCCATTTACCTTCCACGTCGAAATTTTCTGAATAAATGCACAATTGGAGAGATATTGATGTCTCTTTATGAGGCAAATTTCAGGTGGCAAAAATTAATAGTGATGCCGAGACTGTTCACTCATTGTATAAATATATGAGAAAGTTCAGAGCCAAGGAGATCGAAGAAATTAAGAGGATTTTAATCCTTTCTCTTTTGTATATTATTTATTTTATAAAATTTTCTTCTTTTCAAATGGAGTAATGAATGGTTGGAATCTTTGGGAGAATGGACGAGTATTTTCAAAGAAGAATATGGAATTCCAGGTTGCTTAATGGCTTTTGTCCTGTGAGTAAAATAGTTTTATTTTCATTATAATATCTTCATATTCTTTGAAATATTGATTATGCATTGATTTAAATTAACTTTAGTCTATTTTATCAATACATGGTTAATCGTTATCATTTATGTATTAATTTTTTCAATCTTTAAGAGTCTATTATCTTAAAAATTCTTCCAGGACTACAATATGGGCATGTGATTTTGAGAAAGAATATAGGAAAACAATTCATCTTTGGCTTTAGACCTATGTGATGCTTATTCCATTTCATTCTTTCATCGCTGTTGTATTATGAGAATGTTATTATGGTTGATTTTAGCTTTATCTTGTCATCATATGGTGTTTTCATACTATTAAATGTTATATGTTGTCCATAATTTCTTATTCCATTTTTTATGTGTGATCAATCGATCATTTGATTATTGTGGAATTTATTTATAATGTTAAATGATGGATAATATCAATACTCATAATTGAGTTTTCTTTCATTCTTAAATATTGATTATCTTAAGATCACAAGATTTTCTAATTAGATGTATTTATGTTGTTATTAATTTACTCCAATATCAAATACTTCTTTGAATGTATTCTAGAAGTGCTAGTATTGTTCTGTTATAGGTTTCCCTTAACAAAAGTACAGGCAAGAGCTCATACAACACGGGAATATAAACTAAGTTGAATGATCAATTAGAGGTTAGTAGATGCATTCTTTTCTTTTATTTAGAGTTGTTTATGAATGAAACGATGATTACATTAATTAGCTTTGATTGTTTTTGTGTCATTGTTTCAATCGTATTCATTTAGTATTTATTTGTTTAATATCTTTAAAAACAAAAAACAAAAAGAAGTGTTCTTCATATTTGTTTCAAAAACTTTTTCAAACAATCATTTTTCGCAAGATTTCATGCAACCCTTGTAAATTGTATATAAATTGTTCATAATCAATTGTATATTCACATTCTTAGATAAATATTTGTAATTATTGTGTCGATTGTTAGAATCTTTTTTTTAGTTATTTTATTTCATTTTTCTATCTTTAGGACCCTAGTTGGCTAACGAAGCCATTAAACCCGTCAGAATAGATTACACCAAACGGCTTGGGTTATTTAGACAACCCCGAACCGGATCTATTCTTCCAGTTGATGGCAAGTCAAATTTTCATGTCAACAAATGACACTAGAAGGAGGGCCGAGTAAATTTAATGATTAAATGTTTCACCCCTTAGCCTTTCATAATTCCATATTTATAAATCCTTCTTTTGTGTCATCTTGAAATGCACTAGAAGGCAATCCATATGGACAAGTTGGACTTATAGGAGTCATTTTTTTGAATGTATTTGATTCCCCATGGCTCCCCAAATCACTGTGTTGGAACATGCTTTCCACTTCTCATTACCTGATATTCCCAACGAGACAGTCTCTCATTTTTCCAAACTCACCTTTGATGGTGGGAGGGATGTATCTGCAAAAGACCATATTAACATTTTTTGGTATAAATGCATCAAGCATGATATTTATGATTTAAAGGTTTTATGCAGATTGTTTTCTTTTACTTTTAGGGGTCGGATTAAACATTGGTTTGAGTCTTTTCCTGCATATCACATTATCGATTGGTTTCAATTTGTAGATGAATTTTCAGATGATTTTGAAAACTATGATTACAATCAATTATGTGAAGAATTTCAGACTGTACTAATTAATGAAAATCCATCTCCAAAAGGATTTTCAACAAGAATCCATCATGTTCTCTGTAAATTTAATCTTGCTGACATGTCATTTGTACTAAATCTCCTCTATGATGCTTGCATTCCTTTCATCCAGTCATATTCAATCACAAATGATGAATCAGTTACAAATCCTATCACTCAATTGCGAGAGAGGAATCCATCCGAAAATTTTCAACGAGCAAGGGAGGTAGAATCTATTGAAAATGTTCTTACTGACAATCAAACTAGTTTTTCCTCTGAATCATTGCATATTCAGTCCTCGACCATCGTGAAAGAATATTTGATGTTAGGTCAATATGAATGTCCATATTCTTCTAACCCTTGCTCTAATCAATACTTAAATTTAGTTATTGAAGGACACTTAGGTGAAGAAAATGATCTTAAGCATTCTAACATTCTAATGAAACTGATTAGAGATGTAGATCTGCAATTGGAAGAAGAAACCTTAAACCCTCATATACAAATCATACCTTATCCATAAGAAAGATCAGATGTTTGTCGTGAAAGTTTTGAATTATCTATCATATAGGAGGCAAATTTAGATGATCATATTATGTTGAAGGATTTATCACGAAAAGAGAGTGAAAGTATTAAGGCAAGTGAATATGAATGTCTTAAGAATACCATTGTTAATTATCATAGCTCAAGAGAATATTTTCATGTGATCATTTCTAATTCATTTTACTCTTTATATCCCAATCTCTTCTTAGATTCTAGTGTGCATGGTATTTTACCCACGTTATCGTACTTTTTCCCATCACAATCTATTCTTTTCGATATGTCAATATTTGGTGAAATTAATTTCAAACATAACATTTATAAAATCGGATTTGACGCTCTTTCACTTTCATCAATCACATGGGAAAAATACATGTTTCAAGATGATTTTACACGATTTATTTTTGAAAAAGACAATGCTCTCATTCTTATGGAGATCGAATATTCTACATTGCATATTTATTCTTTGATTAGTTTGAATTTTAATGTTTATGATTTACATTTTGAAACGATCAATATCATCAAAGGAAGCATTCAAACCAATAATCTATTTGATGTCATGAATCCTCTTATGATGAGTTCCCCATTGATATATCCATTTCATCAAAATCATAGTTTGCATCCTAATTTTTATGACAGGATCTTAGAATGGCTTGAAGATTCGTATCTGAAAAATCTTCATAATAAAAATAAAGTTGTGATTGCTTTGTTTTTACCTAAATATCTAGAAATTAAGCATGACATGATTCTGTTAGATCCTTCATGTGAAGAAATTGATGAACACTTGGAGAATTGTCAGGAGGATGGGGCACTTTGGCCTTAGTTGATGGTTGTGTCAGGTCCCCATAATATTGACAAGTTTTCCAAACTTACTTACACTCTTTCATGCCATTATGACCCATATCATGACCAGATTGCAGAATGGTTGGACGATTCATACATCAAGAAGTTTCAAAATAATGGTAAGGTCATGCTTGTTTTGTTTTTAAAAGAATACATAGGAGGTAAGCATGACATATTTATTTTGTATCTGCAAATACTACATTCTTTTATTCTGATTTTTGACTTTCTATGCCTTGTAGGATTGAAGATGCTCTTGTGGTTGCATTGGAAATATGATTTTACTTAACGTTTTGATCTATTTAGTAGTTTAGAGTAGGTTTAGGAGTAGGTTTCCTTTAGTTTTCTTTATCAATATTTCTTTGTGTAATAATGCAGTTATGAACACAAGTGGGTACACCAAGAGAACCATAATATGAATGTTGTCAAGGAAGTCCACTTTAAATCTTTTTCTCTTTGCTTTTCTTTGAATTTTTTTTTTCAAAAACACAGTATCATCATAACAATTTTAAATGGAAAGTAAAGAGATAAGTAAATTTGAACTATCAATTCAACCCTAACCCAAGGTGCCACGACTAGGAGTGCACTCATCTTAATAAGTATTTTTCTATTTTCTTTTAGTCTCTTTTATTTTTAATAATAATGCTTGGTCTAAGTAACATTTCATGCATCATTATCTTAAGAAAAGAACTTGCTCGCACATGATATTTTATATGATTTAGTTCTTCCTTTATTTTACAGTGAGATGCTAGTGGATCCAAAAGCTCAAGTTTATCTTTGGCCAAAATCGTTTCTTGAAAAATTTTCTTTTGTTGTTTTGATTTTGTGTACTTCTGATTTTGAATCCCATTAATAAAATATGATTTGGTTTGTTGTGTGTTTTTTTGTTTTCTTTGATTGCTTTGAATGAGTTTTCTTCTTATATGTCTTTTTGAATCAATATATTTATGATCAAAGAGTTATTGTCGAAGGAAGCATTTATTTTAAGACTTGTGTTTTTCAAGCAAATTGAAATAGCTCAAAGAGGTCCTGATATTAAGATATAACTCAGACAATTGATTTTTAAGTCAGTTGTCACTTTCATTTTGTCCTCAAATTGTCTTTGTCAGAGTATTACACCAAAGATATGTTTTAAATCTTTTAGAATTACGATGATCTTTAAAATTTTTACGTCGTCCATATTCTTAAGGAATCACTTTTAAGTTCTTCCCCATTCTCTAGATGATTTCTTAAAGGAAAACTAAAATATCTAAGCCCTGATAAAACTTCCATTTTTGAAAGCAAATAAATAAGCATGATCAACTATTCACCTGTATTGCAATTAACCTCCAATATCACCCCGCTCTCTTTTTCATCAAGAAATCTATAATTATATTATTATTTAAAAGTGGCATAAGAGGGTTGGAAGCACTTAAGTGTGGGAAGTGTGTGTAAACCCGTCGGGGTACTGAATAGTCTCGCTGGCAGCGGGTAAATGAACACATGATACCAAGACAACTTTTTTGGGGTACTGAATAGGCCTGCTGGCAGCAAAGCAATGTTGGGTCGAGAGGTAGCAGGTATATGTTTTTAAATTAAATTTTATGGAAGTATACATCATGTGTATACAACTATTGGATGGGATTAAAGCATTTGAGTGGGTTAAATGACATCCCTGTCGAGGCTATGGACGCCTGCTGGAAGTAGTGGCTCTGTCAACGGTATTGAATTTCTTTTATAAACATCGTGAATATTTGATTAAGACATTATTTCAGGTTATAATCCCCTGCAAAGAAAATTGTATTGTCTGGTTCTAACATTGAGCTTATCTTAATACCATATGATCTCAGAGTGAATTTATTTCAGGGAGCTTAAATCATTTTATCAGTCTTATTCTTTTCTTCCCGAGATGAAATATTACCAAATCAGAGATAACTGCTTCACCCAATAAGTCTCCATTTGTTGGGCTCCAACAACTCCCCCTAAATTTTTACAAAATTTAAAGGGCCCCCATTAGAATCTTGATAATTGTGATGAGCTACAGAATCAACATTTTCAAATAGTTCCATACCTTGAATTGATTTGAGACAATATTAAGACATTCATTATAGTATGAGACATTCATTACAAGAGTATATGTCAAAATTTAGAAACGAGCATAGAAATCTCAATTTAAACAAAAACGTTAATTTTTATCAACTGTTTACTTTTGTTTAAATTACGATTATGTGTTCTTTCTTTTGCTCATTAGTAAGTTTGACTATTTTGAATAATGTATTCAATACTTCATCAAATAATATCTTGGTTGGTTTCTCATTTTCATAAAATCATTTGGTGATATTAATTAATTAAATTCTTTTTTTTTTTCATTTTGCATCTCATAATAATAATAATAAAAAATAAAAAAGAATTATCTATCATTTGTTTAATTTTGTAAAAAACCAAAATTAATATTTTTCTCTTCTCCATTAACTTGAAGCTTCTAGAATTTTAAGATCATATTTAAAAGGAAATTATAAACAATGTTTGTTTAGAACTTATAGTTAGTTTAAATTAATTTTTTATTTTATTTCTCTAGATTTTGTTTTATTCACAATTTTTAGGTTATTAATTTAGGTTTCTTTTTGTTTCACAGGTTTCTATTATCAAATATTTGATACGGATCTAATCATGGATTGATTTTATTATCCAAATATGTTCAAGATGATTGATCCAAAAATAATATTGGATTGCTACAAATAATTTTATGAGCAACAACAGGTAAAATTTGGAAAGGCGTCAAGATCAGATAGACGATTTTACAGGACTGATTGAAGCCAAACCGTGAAGAATGTGAAGAAATGGTTGAAAACCCAGAATCAAAATGGACCCATTTACCTTCAGCCTAGAAATTTTCCCAAACAAAACGAACTGTTTGAGAGTTATTTATGTCTCTTTATGAGGCAAATTTTAGGTGGAAAAAATTAATAGTGACGCCCAGACTATTCACTCATTGTATAAATATATGAGAAAGTTTAGAGCCAAGGAGATCGAAGAAATTGAGAGGAGGATTTTAATCCTTTCTCTTTTGTATAATATTTATTTTGTAAACTTTTCTTCTTTTCAAATGGAGTAACGAATGGTTGGAATCTTTGGGAGAATGGATGAGTATTTTCAAAGAAGAATATGGAATTCCAGGTTGCTTAATGGCTTTTGTCCTATGAGTAAAATGGTTTTATTTTCATTATAATATATTCATATTCTTTGAAATATTGATTATGCATTGATTTAAATTAGCTTTAGTCTATTTTATCAATACATGGTTAATCATTATCATTTATGTATTAATTTTTTCAATCTTTAAGAGTCTATTATCTTAAAAATTCTTCTAGGACTACAATATGGGCATGTGATTTTGAGAAAGAATATGGGAAAGCAATTCATCTTTGGCTTTATACCTATGTGATGCTTATTCCATTTTGTTCTTTCATTACTGGTGTATTATGAGAATGTTATTATGGTTGATTTTAGCTTTAGCTTGTCATCATATGGTGTTTTCATATTGTTAAATGTTATATGTTGTCCATAATTTCTTATTCCATTTTTTATGTGTGATCAATCGATCATTTGATTATTGTGGAATCTATTTCTAATGTTAAATGATGGATAATATCAATACTCAGAATTGAGTTTTCTTTCATTCTTAAATATTGATTGTCTTAAGATCACAAGATTTTTTAATTAGATGTCTTTATGTTGTTATAAATTTACTCCAATCTCAAATACTTCTTTGAATGTATTCTGGAAGTGCTAGTATTGTTCTATTATAGGTTTCCCTTAACAACAGTATAGGCAGGAGCTCATACAACACAGGAAGATAAACTAAGTTGATTGATCAGTTAGAGGTTAGTAGATGCATTCTTTTATTTTATTTAGAGTTGTTTATGAATGAAATGATGATTACATTAATTAGCTTTGATTGTTTGTGTGTCATTGTTTCAATCGTATTCATTTAGTATTTATCTGTTTAATATCTTTAAAAAAAAAAAAAAAAAGTGTTGTTCATATTTGATTCAGAAACTTTTTCAAACAATAATTTTCACAAGATTTCATGAAAACCTTGTAAACTGTATATAAAGTGTTCATAATCAATTGTATATTCACATTCTTAGATAAATATTTGTAATTATTGTGTCGATTGTTAGAATCTTTTCTTTAGTTATTTTATTTCATTTTTCTATCTTTAGGACCCTAGTTGGCTAACAGAGCCATTAAACCCGTCAAAATAGGTTACACCAAACAACTTGGGTTATTTAGACAACCTAGGACTGGATCTATTCTTCCATTTGATGGCAAGTCAAATTTTCCCATCAACACTATGCTATATTGATATTTGGTTCTTAAGATATGGTATAAGAGCTCAAGGTCTTGGGGTTTCGTTGCTACATCTGAGACACCTTGGAATTTTTGCTATAACTTGTTTTCTATAATGTTTCAAAAGGAAATGCTTGGAGGATATTTAGTAGACAGATTATGGTACGTTGGATTAAAAATTCAGATCCTGAGGCCATATAATTGCAGAGATACATCATGTGCAATATAGGGTTCTGGAATCATCCTAAATGGAGTCACTGCAAAATTTTCGCTATAAAATATTTTCTGGAACGTTTCAGACCCTGAACTCTAGAGGATATTCACCAAAATTAGTGAGGTATCTATGGTAAAACGTTCAGCTTCTGGGTCATCTTACATTTCGAGATACACCCTTTGGAAGATAGGCCATATGACTAGTCCTATTGACTAGTCTCAAGAAGGTGTTCCAGGTAAAATAATCATAACGTATTCCTAGTGTATCCAAATTAAGTGAGACTGGTTGCATTAGATAGTGGATAGTCTTTAGTATTTCTGGTATGAGTTTCAAAATTTTATATCAATTATTTTGTGCAAGGCATTCTATACAAGTGACATCTCCCGGAAAGGCCAAAAATCAGCAAGTTGTGGGGAAGTTACCGTAAATTCCACTTAGCACATCCAATTTTGATCAAACCTATGGCATTGCAGAGAAGAAATATCAGAGAACTACAAAAAATAAAGTTTCATGCCCATAAGGGCCGAAACTTTGGAGATACAGTAGAATAAATATTGTCTAGCAAAACCACCTCAAAATCAAGGTTCAAAAGTGATACTTGGCCAACATGCCACCCAAAAAGGGAACTTCTACACCAAATAAACCTCCAAATAATCCTACATGGACTCTTGATGAAGGTGAAGAAATGCGTAGGGACATAAATGATTTACAAAAGAAGACATTAACAAAAGATGAACTACAAGAGATGGTGGAGGGTTTAAAAGGGGATATCATGGAAGGATTGAAAAAATTAATAATAGAGAGGACACCTGAAAGTGAAAATGTATCCCATGAAATTCATGATGAGGACACAAGGAAGGTGAATCAAGAATGGAGAAATTCCAACTTTGGTTTGAAGACCAACCATGTTCCTAAGATAGATATGAGGAATTTTGATGGCAAGGACCCAATCACATGGATACTTCAGATGGAGCAATTCTTTGATCTACATAATGTGCCACATACACAAAAGGTACAAATAATCAATTTGTATGGTATCGATGGCTTTGTTCTCGCAAATCACTCGTCACTTGGACAATTTTCATGGAAGAAATGATAGAACACTATGAAGATACAAGGAGCAATACCTTCTTTAGCCAATTGATAAATCTCAAGCAAAAGTGTTCAGTCACAGAGCACATTGAGAACTTCCAAAGATTGAATATAAAGGTAATAGATATTCCAGATGAGCACTTGATTTATGTATTCATAGGAACTTTAAAGGATAACATTCAACATTAGGTTCACCTTTGGGAACCCAAATCATTGGAGAATGCATTTAAGGTGGCAAGAAATGTTGAAAGTGAAAATATGGCTATGGCTACTAGAAGGACCAATCCCAACATCTATAGAGAGAATAATGCTCCTTCTTCTAAAACACCTCTACCTACAAGGTTGACACCTCAAAAATTTGAGGAAAGAAAATAAAAATTTGTATGCTTTAATTGTGACAACAAGTACAGTAAGGGACATAAGTGTGGTGAGCAGAAATTATTCTACATAGATTTTGAAGAGGAAGAAGAATAAGAACAAGAACCATCTCAAGATGAAAACGTAGAAGCAATTTCGTCTGAAGAGTTGAATCCCACAATATTGTGTAATGCATTGGAAGGAATTATCACTCTTCAAACCCTCAAGATCGAAGGATACATCAAAAAGAAAAAGGTAATAGTCCTAATTGATTCTGGCAATACTCATAATTTCATTCACTATAAATTAGCCAAAGCTCTCAATTGCTTTGTAAATCCAGCACTAGAATTTCAAGTAATGATTGCAAATGGAGGAACTATCAATTTCTCAGGAAAATGTAATAAGATCAATCTTACTATGGGGAAATATCTAATGAATATCCCAATGACTGCTATACCCATGGGTGGTGATGATGTTGTAATAGGAATCCAATGGTTACAATCTTTAAGAACAATGGATTTTAATTTTCAAGAACTTTTCATGAAATTTTCATTGGAAGGAAAATAAATTGAGTTAAGAGGTATCACAGGAAACCTGGTAAGGTGATAAGCTCTAATGGAATGAAAAAATTATTGAAAAAGGGGCATCAAGGCATTATTGTACAACTATGCTCACTAGATGTTCAAACATCTAAGCCATCTATTCCTCAAGATCTCCAAGGGATCATTGATAAGCATTACAAAGTATTTGAAGATATTCCCAAAGGTCTTCCACCAACTTGAAATCATGATCATGAAATTCACCTAATTCCTGGGAGTGTTCCTCCTAACATTAGGCCATACAGATACCCTTATGCCTAGAAGAGTGAAATTGAGCACATGGTTGAAGAAATGTTAGAGGTTGGAATTATTAGACCTAGCCAAAGTTCTTACTTTGCACCAGTGGTAATGGTATTCAAGAAAGATAGCTCATAGCGTATGTGTCCAGATTATAGAGAGCTCAACAAGATCACTATTAAAGATAAGTTTCCTATTTCCATCATTGATGAATTGTTATCTGAACTACATGGAGAAATCTATTTCGAAAAATTGGATCTTTGTTCAGGGTATCATCAAATTAGAATGAAGGAAGAAGATATCCCAAAAATAGCATTCCGAACTCATGAAGGCCATTATGAATTTTTGGTCATGCTTTTTGGCCTTACAAATGCACCTTCCACATTCCAAGGGTTGATGAATTTGATTTTCAATCTCTTCCTTCAAAATTTTGTGTTGGTATTTTTTGATTATATACTAATCTATAGAAAGTCTTGGGAGGATCATGTGTGACACATTGACAATGTGCTACAACTACTAAAGGAGCAACAACTATATGCTAAACCATCCAAATGTTTCTTTGGAGTGAAGGAGGTAGAGTATTTGGGTCATATTGTATCTCATGAAGGTGTTAAGGTAGACCCTAACAAGATTGAGGCCATGATGGACTGGACGATTCCGAAAACATTGAGTAATCTTAGAGGATTTTTGGGTTTGACAGGTTACTACCGCAAGTTTGTTTGGCACTATGGAAGAATAACATCACTTTTAACGACACTAACTAAGAAGGATGCATTTTCATGGACTCCATAGGCAACTAAAGCTTTTGAACAACTTAAAGAGGTGATGTGAAAAACTCCTGTCTTGACCACTCTAGACTTCACAAAAACCTTTATTGTGGAATGTGATTCCTTGGGAAATGGAATTGGTGTTTTCCTAATGCAAGAAGGAAGGCCCATGGCTTTTGAAGGTCGACCACTCAAGGGAAAGGACTTACACAAACCCATATATGAGAAGGAAATGATGGAAATACTACATGCATTGAAGAAATGGTGTCCTTACCTAATAGGTAGGCACTTCGAGGTAAAAACAGATCATGATAGTCTTAAATACTTCTTGGAACAAAGACTATCTTCAGAAGAATAACAAAAATGGGTAACCAAGATATTGGGTTATGATTTTTAAATCGTCTATAAAAAGGGGAAGAAAAATGTTGTGACAGATTCACTCTCAAGAAAGGATGAATATGTTGAGGCCTTTCTCTATGCTATCTCGATCATCCAACCCGATTGGATAATAGAAGCAAGGGATGAATGGAAGAATGACGAAAAAGTGTGGACTCTCATTCAAAGGTTGCAGCAAGATTCTAGTGCATCATATACATTTACATGGAAAAATGATTCACTATGGTACAAATATCGCTTATATTTATGTAAGAACTCCCAATAACAAACAAAAGGTATTATTGGAATTGCACACCTCTCCAGTAGGAGGGCACTCAGGATTTTTGAAAACCTACCATAAAGTCAAGAAGGATTTTTTTTGGGATGGCCTTCAAACTAATTTTCAAAGGTTTGTGGCAGAATGTTTGGTTTGCCAACAAAATAAGGTGGAAACAGTTAAGACCAGGGTATTTTACAACCATTAGCCATCCCAAGTCAGCATTGGGAGGATGTTTCCATGGATTTCATCACAGGGTTACCAAAGTCTGAAGGAAAGAGTGTCATCATGGTGATTGTTGATAGACTGACCAAGTATGCACACTTTTGTGCACTCTCTCATCCCTTCAAAGCTATTACAGTTGCCACCACATTCATGGATATAGTTCAAAAGATACATGGCAACCCAAATATTATTGTAAGTGATAGAGATCCCATCTTCACTAGACATTTTTGGACATAATTATTTTCTTGTTTGGGTACTCAATTGTCTCATAGATCATCCTATCATCCTCAATCTGATGGACAAATAGAGATAGTGAACAAATTTATGGAAGGCTACCTTCGTTGCTTTGTCTTTGATAAACAAACACAATGGTTCAAATGGTTACCCTTGGCAGAATGGTGGTATAACACTTCCTTTCATACTGCAACAAAAATTACACTATTTATGGCACTCTATGGATACCACCCTCCTTCCATCACTTCTTCTCTAAAATAAAAATCTAAGGTTCAATCAGTGGAAGATCACATCGAGCATCAAAAACAGGTTCTCCAAATCTTAAAGGACAACCTGTCCATGGCACAAAATCGTATGAAACAACAAGCAGATCAACATCGTAGTGAAATAAGTTTTGAAGTAGGGGATTGGGTGTTTTTAAGACTATAGCCATACAAACAGATGTCCCTCAAGCAAGACAAAAAGGATAATAAATTATCACCAAAGTACTATAGCCCTTATAAGGTGTTGCAAAAGATTGGTACTATGGCATACAAATTGGAGTTGCATGCATCTTCACGAGTACACCCAATTTTCCATGTTTCATTCTTAAATAAGGTTATAGGGGATAAGATCCTAGTTCAAACTATATTGCTAGAACTTGACGAGGAAGGAAAAATCATATTGGAGCCTGAAGCCATCACTGACACAAGAGTTCGCCAGCTGAGGAATAGATCCATTTCAGAGTATCTCATTAAATGGAGGAAATGACCAGCTGAAGATTCCACTTTGAAAGATGAGTCTTTTATACAGAAGCATCCAAAGTTACTCAAGCATTGCAGACAACACTTGTCTCAAGGGGAGGGGCATGTTAAGCCCTAATATTGGCTCATTACCCCTTAATTGGGGCATATTACATTAGTAATGTTATTTTATTTATGTCGGCTTTATTCCATTAGTTGTAATTATACCTCCTAGTCTCATATATATACCAAGGAGACATTTTCATTTGGAATCATCTTGGAATTGTACATTTATGTGGGCATAAGGAGGTTTCCCCCTCAAAGAGGCTTATTATCTGAATTTCTCTCTTTTTCAAGGCGTTGAGTACTTATTCTGAGGTTTTTCTATGCTATATTGATATTTGGTTCTTAACAGTTTTATTTTGGATATATGAGTAATATTTTTGAAAATAATTTCAAATTTCATGAGCTAAATTTTCCAAAAGTGAATATGTTGATGGGAGACACAAGGAGGTGTGTTTTACTTAACTAATGGTTATGTTATGATTTTTATTATTATTATGAACTAAAGGGAGTCACAAGGGGTCCCACCTACTAGTTATTATTTTATTTATAACCCTTATTATTTTATTACTCTTCCCCCTAACTAACATTAGTTGAGTCTTTTAATTAACTTAACTAATGAGTTGGTTCAACTACTTCAACCAATTATAATTTGTTTAAAAGAAAATGAAAGGGAGGAACAAGAGGGGGATAGAAACAGAAGCATACTAAGGTTTTCTCTTTGATTTTATGTTGAGATAGTTCAGTTTTCATTCATTCATTACTCATCACAAGCCTAATTCTATTTTATGATAGCAGGGTCTTATTGTAGAGAGAAATATTCAGGGCTGAATCACATCATTCAAACACTTGTTTTTCAGAGGTTTTGATCTATCTTGGTAGTCTGTGTAGACTTGTCTATTTGTGAATTAATTTTCATGACTGACAAAGGCTATTGTGCAAAGTCGAGTTGGCCGAAATATGTGGCAAGATGATCCATATTTTAGAGTTCAGTTTTGGTTTTCTATCGGAGGTCCTTTTGTATGTTCCATCGAGGATGTCTAAGTTTGACTTTGGTCCAAAATTTCTTCATGATATTTTGTAAAGAAGATGACTCTTTGGTGAATTTGAATGAAATAAAGGATTGATTTATGTCTCATCTTTCTTGATTATCATCTTGGTGACTTTACTTCTATCTTTACATTTATTTCAGAAACCGATATGTTCAAAAACTTACATAAAAATTAAATTTTCAGCAAGCCTTTTGTTTATAAAAGACTAGCCTAAGCACTCATAATTAATACTTGTGAGTTAGGATGTTATTTTTGTTGGCTATAAACATAGGATGACATTCCCGTCTACTTTTCTCTAGCCAAGAAGAGTCTGAAAATGATTGAGTAAGATCATTTCATATATTTTCCTCAACAAACATAACCTCCCTCATACGGGATCCTCTTTCTCTCATTTGACTTCTTCTCTTCCGATCATGTATTAACTTCCATCACCCTCGACTTGCAGTCCTTTTTATAATTCCCAACTTTACCACATTTCCAACATATTCTTGTCGATTGAACCAGGGATTTAGATATACCCTTCGACTTAGACTTTCTACCGAATAATTTGCCTTTATCTCTTTCAACCGGTAGACCTCTCACCACTAAATAATATTTGGTCAATCCTTCCATGTTCTTTCTTCTCATTTCTTCTTACAGTAGAGAAGAACCACATCTTCTAGCACTATTTTGGTTGTATTATTCCCTATATACATGGCTAAGCTATCTCAGGAGTCTGGAAAAGAACATAATAGGATTATACACTTCTCCTCCTTGGTGATTTTAATATACATTGATGATAACTGGATTAAAATGGTATTAAACAAATTTAAATGCTCAGTCAAAAAACTTCCATCACTCATTCTCAAAAGATACAATTTATTTATGAGAAAAAACTTATTTAACATATATTTTGATTCGTGTAAGCTTCCCAACTTGTCCCATAGCTTCTTGGTCGAATATTCACCTGATACATTTAGAAATACTGAATCTGCAAGACAAATCCGAATCATGCTTCTTTCTCTTCTTTTGAGTTTCTCCCATTCTTCCATCAACATCCCTATCAGCTGGGTACCTAGACAGAACATTGTCCATTTTTCTGGATCTACAAGAAGATCTTCCATTTTAAGCTTCCAAATATCAAAATTATGGCCATTGAATTTTTCTATCTCTATTCTTGAATTGCTCACCATTCCTTACCATGATATTTAACACAATTGATGACTTACAACTGTTACTGTACCTAGGGTTTAGCTTTCAGATTCAAGATTGGTAAATCAATATCTGATACAACCATCAAAGCTTAACACAGATCTGATACCACTTTTTAGGTAATAAGACACTCTTCCACACTAAACCTAGTAGAAGAGAAGAATAATTTAATCAAGAATGTAAATGACAAAGAAAACACACCGTACACAAAGATTTTACCCTGGAAACCCAAACCGGGAAAACCAACATTCCTTGAGTGTTCTACTTTCTTATTGTCTTATTCAATATAAATAAAATGTTACATGTCTAAGCTTGGTCCATGCCTAAGACACAATCGAAATCATACCCTCTTTCTTATGCAAGAAAAACCATGTACCCAATCCGACTTACATTTGCATGACCAGTAACCTACATCTAAATATTGGATATCTTACGATTCATTTATTATTATCCTTTTCAGGCTTAAAAAATGCCTATTTATAGTCTTTACAAAAGGAAAAACCCTAAAGAAATGGCGCCCAAAAAACGGTTATAGATCCATGCATATCTCTTGTAGTAGTCAACACCAAAGAAAAATAATCCACAAACTATGCTACTGCAAAAGATTTGGAAAACAAAATTGTCTTCGGCTCTACATGAGATTATGAATTAGACTTCAAAAATAATTCTTTGTTTGATTCCTTCACTATTACAAAATCATAAACCATTCAAAATGTGGTTGATCTCTTTATTTATACAAAAACCTCCATGCAAAAATAGCGACAATGTTTGTTTAACTAAAGAAAACAAAAAAATGAAGTGTTTCATATCCACATGAAAACTATTAGTGAGCTCCAGTTATCTCATAGGATTTTCCTTTTCATTCTTGGACCATTGAGAGAATAGATATTCACAGGTATGCAGGTACAAAAATCAATGATGATCCATCGACATGCTGAGCTTATCCTTCATTTCCATTACTCGGTTTCTGAATTGATCTATCTCAAAGCTTAGTTGTCATAGGGCTCATGCTGCTCTTATCAATTTTTTGGTGAGTCTCTTCACTTGTCCCTTTTAAAGCATTCCTATTTCCTGAATATTGGCTTTGAATTCTTCATTAAGTTCTCTAAACCATTGGACTATAATGTGCAAATTGATGAATTCATCAAGAGAACTGAATTTTGGGAATTGAAGGTCTATCATTCTCTGGTTTATGTTATTCCAATTCCTAAGACATTCCTCCCATCTTTCCTGCATTTTTATTTTTGGTTGTATTACCAATTTTACTCTCTCTCGCTATCCTGATCTTGACTAATATCTCTTCTACAAGAATCCTAATGCCATGTTCCTCTTCCCCTCGAACTTTCTGGATCTCTCCGATATACTCAATTTGTGCCAGTACTTGATGAGATTTATCTGACCATCTCACCATTTCTTTATGCTCTATGAGCCGCAACAAAGTCTCCTCTTGGTAACTTATGACCCTGGTAATAAAAATATCCCTATCTAATTTGAACTGAGTATAAATATCCCTAAATTCAATTCTCATGAATGTAACCACCTGGGTAGTGTCTTGATAGTATTTCACCTGAAGTTTGATGCACCAAGTCTGCTCTCATATAATTAACTTCTTGTTCATTTTATCTTTCCCTACATATAGTGGCACTAGATATAGCCATACTTTCCCCTAATAACTCACTTACCATGGATTGGCCTTCGTCCAACTGGGTTTCTTCCATGGTGATCATTACCACACTATACAAAGTGAGTCTCCACTTTTTTCCAGTTCTCTTCACAATCAATTGTCTCTTTTTTTCATAATCCATGGCTTCAACATCGACTATTTCATCCACCAGCTCCAGGATTTTTTGATCCCCCCATGAGAGATCATTTCCTAAACCTCCTAGTGTGTGAAAATGTTCAAGTACCATATATTTTCCTATGTTAACTCATGGTTCCCAATGATTGGTTCCTTCACCTTGTTCTTGTGATATTTGAGACTGCCCAAGGGCTCCTATTGATCCCATTCCTATTTTGATAAACGAATATATGATTTGTTCTGTTCTTGAGGCATTTTTTGTGATCCTCGCTGTTATTTTTTCCACTGGTATTGCAGACCCTATGAATGTAGAATGTGCAGAAGGCTCTATTGATATATCCTCAAGTTATTTTTTTCCTTTCATCCCTTCATTCTCTTCTCCCTTGTTGGTGTTACCCCCTGATGAATATTTAGTGTCAGGGTCTCCTGGCTCTTTTCCTTTCCATGATGCATCACTTCTCCAGATGGTAGATTCATTACCATTCTCATTTTTATCTCTTGGTTCCCTGTGGCCTTTGATGTTTCCTCCCTCTTTATCCAGTGGTTGTGGTGCTCATTTTGTGGTGTTATGATCACCCTCAACTATATTCATCTCTTTTTCCTTGCCTAAAAATTTTGGTCCTCGAGACAATTTCATATCTAACACCTCTATCACTTCTTCATTTATAATAGGCATTGAAGTGTTTACCTCCTTGCTATCACTATCATATATCATGATCAGGTCAACAATGATAGGAGATACATCTAGTGGGACATCTGGAAAAATTGTTGGCTCAGTTTTTGGTCCTCATATTGGTGTTCTCTATAAAGTCTGTCATGTAGTGTATTCCTCCATTGAGGAGTTCTCAGGGGTCTCCAACTCATCTCCTCTTCTAAGTGTGACTAAAGTTATTAATACATATGCTACTTTTGGCACTATGATAGTTTCCCTTTGCAATTGCATCATCCTTTGAGATTCCTCTAATAGCCTTTGTGTCTCTGACATGTCCACTATCTATTCTATACCTTCTTGTTGATTTTGTGCCACTACTACTGCCCCTATTGTCTTCTCTAGAAATTCTAATTTTTCATTCCCACATACAAGTCCATGAACCTGACGATGTATGGTTTTTCTTTCCTCTGCACAACTACATCCCAGTTTGTGGTATACTCTGTGAAGATGTTTTCCTCAAAATCCTCATGTGTGTATGGCCAATGAGACACCACCTGATTATCATGCTTAGCTACCAGTGTCCTAGGGTCATATCTCATGTATCTCCTGAGGGTGAACCTACACTCTATCTGAACCTAAGCTTCTTATCTGGCCTATGTGGTATCCTTCACGAAATGGTAACCCACATAAAACCCATAGAGAATAAATATAATTTTCTTCTCCTTTGCCAAAGATGAATTGAACCCTTGTAGTATGATCTGGTAGTAGATTTATCCTAACACCAACTTGTTGGGTACACAGATTGGAAATAAGTGTGGTGCTATGATGGCTCCAAAAATTATGATATATGTGTTTCTTTCCTCTATGTACCAATTTCCAATCTTGGATATTACTTTCCTTGCTGCTTCGAAGAGTCTTGGGTAGTTTTGTTTAAAAATTGAGTACACTTGAGCTACAAAGCCATCAAAAATTAAATAAATTGATATTTTGTACATGTTCTCCCACAAGATGCCAAAATAAACATGTATAGGAAGTTCATAAATATACCAGCTCAGGCTCAATTGAGGGAACACATTCCTAGTTCATATCTCATCTAGGAGATAAGATTCCATGTAGAATGTGGGGGTTTATCCTGGTTTTGGGTTCTACACTTCCTATATCCTGGTGCTCAATTGTTTCTAGATAATATCTCCCCAGTTAAAGGTGCTTCCATATGTAGCTATTGTATGAGCCAAAGGAATCCAAGCTTTGGAGAACCTAGAGAAATCATTTTCTCCATATAAACAATAGATCAAGGCCATCAAAAAGATGTAGGGTTCTCAGAGGTTCACTATGTTGTACTACCTTGAGGCCCGATTCAAAAATTTTTTATCCTCCCTCCACCAGGATGCTAAAAATTGACTTGTAATATGGTGTTTATATAATTCCACAAGAAAATACTTATTCACCCTAACTTTGACTTCCTTGAGTTTATAATATGTTATTACCTCTGTCAGAAAGAAGACACTGATACATTCTTCATATTTTTTATTTAACAAGCAATTATTTTCATCGTCATGATGAATGATCTACTCTAGGAGTTCAACACATCGAAAAATGGGTGTATTAGTTGCCACCGTATATAACTAAGAACGTTGATGCTATGGAATATTTGGTCATCCAATTCCCTCACCTCCAGGTTGTTGCGAGGTGTAAATTCTGGGAAATCATCATAATGGACTTTGTTGTATAATTCAATCTAGGAAGGTAGTATTACCTTGGATGAAATGTTATTATCTGTATCTTTGGTGAGCGGAGGTGGGTTTGATGGCTTATTTTTTGACATTTTGATCACCGACTTTTATTTTGGGAAAAAATCCATCTTCTTACCAGCTGAGATGGATACCTCTCTAATTTTATCACTTCCTCCTTTCAGGGTATTTGGTGACCAATGAGTCACTGGTCTTCTAGGCAACATATTTCCTTCAAAATGAAACAATTTAACTCAGCATTCTCCAAATCACAAAAAATCAAAGACAATCATGATAAATACCTGTGCGCAAATATTTTCTTGAGTCGAATACCTACCAGTCCATATCCTTATGATAAACACAACACAAATAAATTCCTAAGCGACACTGGTTCAATCATAAGTTGTTAAGAAAAAATCAAACAGTTCTTTGCAAATTATGAAATCATTCAAATACATTTGAATAAATAACAATTAGTCCTTACTCCCGAAATCATCAAGTTTTAGTACAGAGAATATACTGTAGATTTTCATTAATTCCATCTATCATATGTGTAGGTTCTCAGAGTAAAATCTATGCGCAGATTGGTAGCACAAAGGGAAGCTAGAATGATTCATCGGTGATTTCAAACAATTTTCGATTGGCACACAACATTTGAGATCGAGAATCAGGCACTTGAACCATTTGAGGCTTTTGGGACCAACTCGTGTCTAAATTCGTCAATTTTGAAAGAGATGAAACGATGACACTTTCGCACGTGTGGTTAGGTTAGGATATCGACATCACTATTGTTGACCGATAGGGCACCTAGGGATTTATGTGACATGAATATATAAATATGGACAGTTCTGACGAAATCATAGATCTTCAGAAAGACCCATCGAATAGATCATATTTCTTATCGACAATCATTGATCGGGCATTAACGGGTAGGAGGGCATACGATAAAGGATATGTTTTGTTTTCTTCTTGATCAACCAACGTCGGTATTTATAGGAATTCGACGCTAACTCCATTTTTTATGCATTCTCCTATGTTCAAACTATGGGTGTCGATTCCCAATGTTAATTAGCATCAAAGACTACCTCTTGGACTTAAGGGTGGTTGTTTTTCAAATGACATCGTCGACGCTCGACGTTGATCGGCGTTGACACTTCCATGAGTGATAAGTTCCCTCGCATGACTGGTATCTGAAACCATCAACACCCGATGTTAATCGACATCAGATTTCTCGAGAAGGTGCCACATTATTGGACACATAGATTGAATTGGTTGAAACCTGATGTTGATTGGCATCAACGCTTTAGAGCAGAAATTGTAGGGTATTAGATAACTTTTATTTTAGCATTGATTTTTTGAAGACTTTATTGATTTGTAGATGCAATTCAAACCATATTAACAATGAATAATATCAGTGAAATAGTAAATATGAAACTTACGTAAAATCAGAGGAAACAGTGAAAACGACTAAAGAAAAGTGGTACCTAAAAATTTAAAAAAATTCAAGGGTGTGTTGAGTGCTCAACAAATGGTGATTCAATGGTAGAAACCAGACTCTTTGTTTCTCTCTATAATGATGCAGACAAACTTATTTGGAAATGGTTATTATCTTGAGGCAATAACCCATGGATGACTCACAAGTATGTATACATATGGCCCAAGGACATTCTTGTCGACTTCTCATGGGGGTTCACCCGAATACATTCCTCTTTCCATCAAACCAATGACTTCCACCTTACTGTTGAGAGTTGATTCACATCTCAAAACTGCTAAGAAGACATGATGTTATTAATTTTTCTTAAATTTAAAACCTCACCATGGTGTTTCTCTGCTACCAACGAGCATCCATAGCCCCAACGGAGTCACCCAGATATCACAAACCTTGCTCTGCTACCAACGAGCATCCATAGCTTTGACAGAGATAAATGCATACCCTCTCTGATAATTCATTTTGGCTTATTACTCTACATGCATATTTGTTTCATACGTGACGGGAATGAACTAGGTAGGAGGATATTTATTTTTTGGCGAAGGAACAAATCCATTTACCTTTCTTTTCTTTGTATTTTCTAAATAATATAAGGACCAACTTTTCTCTGTTCGGGGTATCGTCCATAATCTTGTTTGTTCCATTTCCTTTGGTATTCCTAGACCATGAGGTAATCAATTTTTTTCCCCCTAAACAATCTATATACATAAACATGAATTACCCATGCGTTGAAGCCTCTAACTAAAAAACCGCCTCTTGATTGTTCTACAAAATTTAAAAACTGAGAGATAAGATTTGACTTCGGCAGATTGCACCACTTGTTTGACAAAGAACACACTTGAAATCACGCTACCATCAGAGAAACAAAATCAATAATAAACAAAAATTAAATCACAACAAAACAAAGCAAACCAAATGGAAAGAAAATTTTGAAAGCACTAAACTCATCACTCAAAACAAAATCAAACACAATAAAGATAAACTATACTACAAGAAGTTGTCTTGGAGACAAATTATGAAAAGAAAGGCTTTAGGGCTTGGAAATTGATGGGAAAAGATTTTTTGGCCCTTGGTTATGGAAATAAATGAAGAACAAGGAAGAAAAGGCAAAATGCAAACTTCATAGAAGACATAGTGAGTGTTACTGGGTCGAAGCGAGAAAAGAGCAGAAAAGGCGGAGCAAATTCCAAGAAAGAAAGTCATTGGACTAGGAGATCGAGGATGACATATCAACAAGAAAGAAGGATCGTGGACAACACAACAAGATGAAAAAACCACTATTAGATTCTTTAAAGCATTGCACGATAAGGAAGGAAATCCAGGTTGGTGAAGCCCTAAAAATGCAGGTCAAGTTGACCTAGGGTTTTAGACACCTAGGGTTTTAGAATCTAGGGTTTTGACACCTAGGTTTTGGCCTAACAATATCGGTGAGTGATTGTAATGTATAAATAACAACCTACATGAGGGAAGGAGGTTCAATATAGTTGCCATTTTCGTTGTTGTTACTATTGTTGTTGTGTGACTGAGTGAGTAATATCAGGTGAAAGAGAAGTGTTGAGTATGAGAGCCTTTGGTATTGTAAGATCTTCAGTTGGGTGCGAAGATCACCTTGCAGCTAGGTGCACAAGGAGGGGAGAGATAGAGAGGAGAAGAAAGAAGATTTGCTAGCTAATATCGTAGACAAGAACTGTATGCTTCATATTAATACATTATAAAGAATAGTTCTGTGGACATAGCCCTAGAGAGAGGGTGAACCACGTATATTTGTATAGTGTGTGTGATTGATGTTGTTTTATTTTTCCTTGCTACACTGATATTGCATTGTTTTGGTAGATCTGATAGATGTGTGGAATAGATCTAAGTTGATAAGTGATATATGCATGTTGTATTGTTCTAGTGTTGGATCCACTTGATAGTTCCCTTGGTTGCAGACATCTTTGTCCTGCAACCCCCCCGTATCTGCTTTGAGTGAGACTGCATCTGCTTCACAGGTGTAGCCGAAAGGGCTAGTAGTTAGGGCTTGTTGGTGTGCTCTTGGAACTGAATCCTGGGTCTACCCCTATTCCAACAAATGGTTCTATTGTCAGGATAGGAATCTTCTTGAGGGAATGTCAAGGTGGTTCCCATCAAAGACAGAGATTCAGAAGTGGATAGAGGATCAAGAGAAGGACTTCGTTGAAGCCCGAAATAAGAACCCTAATATTAGTATCGAGGATTGGTTGGAGAGATATATCTTTACTGATATACATGAGATTTTCTTTGGACGAATCCATCAGGAGCTATATGAGTGGTTAGTTAGGTTAGAAGATACCCAGTTTGAGATCAGATCTAGACCTCTTGTAGTTTGTATGTTGACACTGATCAAGAAGGTCAAGAGAGTTGATAAGGTCATGCCATGAGCAATAGATCACTGTTTTGATAGCACCATTGGAGGGTACATCACTGAGTTTATTGTTGACAGAGTAGATTCATATAGCCAAGACGAGAGATATTTCTTCAAGGGACCCAGAGGAAAATTTTTACATTTTATGAAGTTGAGAATCAAGATGCTATTGCATGAGAAGAACTTCTTGAAGATACAGTAGAGTGGTCGGATTTGAAAAATATAATGTTCAGGAATTCGGATAGCGACAGCGACACAGAGGCTGGACATACGCGCAAGGGAAGAGAGTTCAGAGAAGTTCTTCTTGTGAACTTATTCAAGAATAATTATGGGGACAAGGGATTCTATAGTAGAGAAGAGGCAGACCTGATGAATGAAGAGAATTTAGAACCTGCTAGGGCAGAGGAAGAGAAATCTAAAGAACCTCGTCGGGACGAACCAAAAACTTCAGGAACTACACAGACTGCTGAATTAAGTGTTATTAATCCCTCTGTTGTTTCAGTAGCACTAAGCAGTCAAAATAGTCAGAGTCACCATATTCCTCAGACTACTATTACTAGAAGTTCATCATATACTCAGACAAGAAACCTAGGAAACCTAGGAAGACCTATGGCAGATGAGATGAGACTCCCTATATTTAGGGGAGATGGGTCTAAAGATCCTGATCAACACTAGTTCCTATGTGAAGCCGTATGGAATATTAATAATGTCACCGATGAGGTTGTTAAAAGAACCCAGTTTAGTACTACCCTAAGGGATCACGCACTGAGTTGGTACATGAAGCTTGTCCAAGGAATTGCACAGCCTAAGCCATTGAATGATATCAAGAATGAATTGATTTTAGAGTTCAAGAAACCTATGTCGGAGTCACAATGCAATACAAATCTGAAAGAGATCAAGAAGAAGGTAGACAAAACTGTTTGGGAATTCGATCAAAGATTCAAGACCTTAACAGGCCGACTAACTTTTCAGATCCCAGATGAGCAGAACAAAGAGTGGTTCATTGTTGCCCTATTACCACACATCATAGTTCCTCTGATGCGACAAAAGATTGCTTCATAGGCTTAAGCATTTGAGATCACCATGAAGTTAGAATCAATCCCTATGGGAGAATCCAACTCAAGTATGAGTCAGATCTTGATTCAGCTAACTAGTTTGTCTCTGTAGGTCGAAGATATGAAGAAAGACAATCGAAAAGATAGAAGAGAAGACATCTGGTGTGTCAAATGAATATCAGAAGGCCATGACAAGGAGCACTACCCCTTATTCCATGAATACTTGGTCTCTGGAGCTCTGAGCCCTTTGAAGCAAGTCACCTTACCCCGGTGTGAGGTATGTCGAAATAGACATCGCCCTGGTGAGTGCTATTACATGAAAAAATATGTTCAAACACCCACAAATTTGTATTACACGTTCTGTAAGTCTATGGGACATGATGATATGGATTGTAGGGCTTACGATCTCATGCATGAAATCTCAAGAGATATATACAAAATTCAAGGCGAAGTACAACAAGAAGGATACACTACACAATATAACTCTCCTGGGAGAGGAAACTTCAATCCTTGTGGTGGATTCAGAGGAGGAGGAGGAGGAGGAGGAGGAGGTATGGGTTGAGGCCGAGGAAAAATCATCTATTATAACTGTGCACAACCAGGACACCTCTCAAGGGACTGTCAGAACCCTTGCACTACTTGCAGCTACTGCAACTCCTTCGAGCATGTTATTGAGGAATGTCCATCATTTCTAGCTAAGCTTCAGGAGAGAAGAGGACCTCAACAAAACCTGCAAGTGCAACTGATATATGTTGAACCTCACGTAGAAGACCCTAGAGTTATTGTTATTACTAGAGGAGGCATTGTTACAGGAGAAGACAGACTGATCCAAGGAAACACTACAAAAGACTCAGGAATCAAGAAAGTTGCGGAGAAGACAAAAACCTTTTATGCAAATAAAGAAAGACAAATAATTGAGGAGGCAAGAAAAGTGTCAAAGGAGACCAAGGCTCTTCATCAAAGACATGGCTAGAAGTAAGATAATATGCAATGCCTCTTGCATTCGATCAACCTGCTTTGGCAAGAGAAGGAAAAGAGGTAAACAAGCTCATGTAATTTCTATATACTTGTATTAAGTTGATTTAGGATGAGAGCATTGTACAAGAACTACAAAATTTAATCCGACAGTTTGAGCTACGAAAGATAGACCCCCTACTGAATAGGGCAATACACCAAATCACTAAGAAGAGAAGGACAAATAAGGAGTTACACTTGAATGCTCAAATAGGTGAGTATGATATAGACTATGTGGTCCTCAACTTAGGGTCGGAGGTCAATGTCACGACGAAGAAAAATTGGGCACTGATGGGAAAACCGAAGTTGATCTATTCCCCTATCAAGCTTAGGATGGCTAATCAACAAGTTGTCATCCCCTTTGGATGATTGGAACATGTCCCTATGGACATTGACGGAGTAAGAACGTTTTCATATTTTGAGGTAATTGAGATAGTTGATGATAGTTGTCCTTACCCTGTGCTGTTAGGAATTGATTGGGCTTTCAATAACTCCAATATGGTTGATTTAATGAAAAGACGTATGATGTTTGAAAGAGATGACCTTAGGGTCATTGGGCCTTTATATCCAAATGAAGGTCAAAGATACACAAAGCCAATCAGAGAAGAATACCACACATATGAACTGGAAAACATATACAAATTAAGAGCCGAAAAGCAGGATTACATTAATCCTATGGCTGATGGAAACCTAAGTTGGCTTAGTGACAACGCATGTTCATCAGACTCAGAAGAAGAACTGGAAAACTGGCAAAATAAAATGTATGAAGTATCTATAAGAATATGTGCTAGATTAACTAGAGAAGTTCACTAGATCGGCACAAATGTAAGTAACTTACCCACCTTTGATGGTCTAAATCCTTTAGAAACATTCTTGTTGGACTTTGAAGAAAGTGTACCAATGCAACAAATATTGTTGGCAATGGATGAGGCCCTGAAAGAAACCCCAGCAAGATGGTGGGGGACACACAAAACCAACATTAAAGAATGGGTACAATGTTGTACCTTGATGACAACGCGATTCTTAGCACAAGTAGAAGGATGCAAAGTTCAATACATAGGTAGAATCTGCCCAAAGGACCATGTGTGAACTTGTGAATCATCCTAGAGTAACATTCCTCAAGAGCAGTGGGTGCACAAATTCATTAACACGTTGGAAATGACACCTATCAACTAGTACCTTCAAGCAGAGTTGCACCTCATCACTACAGATTGGGAAGGTATGACTCAAAATTTTGTAACCACCTTCTTATTTGAAAGTCAATATACTTCAGTAGATCAAGAATTGCATATTGTAAGACATAAATTATTCAAGGAGGCATCTAACCTCCCTTTGGATCAAGAAGAGGATGAATGGACTATGCCTCTCCAGAAACTGCAAGGTTGTTACAACATCAATGTTAATGAAGACGATGATCTAAGAAAGGTGAACATCGCAGAAACAAAAGGCCAAAGATATGTGGAAGGACCAGGAGTTGAGTTACCATTCATTGGAAAACCAATCAAGATTAGGAAATTCAATATTGGAACAAAGCAGACACCAAAGCTTGCAAATGTTGGAGATTATTGGGATGTTGCCACTATTAAGAAGATTACAGAATTATTGCATGAATATCGGGACTTGTTTCCAACCGAGTTCATTAATATGAAGGGCATTAAAGGGCCTATGGGAGAGATGAGGATTCCTTTGAAAATAGATGCAATACCAGTCAAACAGATACCCTACAGATTGAACCCTAAATATAAGGAGAAAGTAAAGATTGAGCTCGACAGAATGTTGGAAGCTGGGATTATAGAACCTGTGGAAGAGTCAGAATGGATTAGCCCTATGGTGGTGCAAGATAAGAAGACAAGAGAGATTAGTATATGTGTAGATCTCATAAAGTTGAATGATGCCTGTTTACATGACCCATTCCCTACACCATTCACTGACGAAGTGTTAGATAATGTGGGAGGCCAAGAAGTATATTCTTTTACAGATGGATTTTCAAGATATCGTCAGATCCAGATTGCCAAGTAAGATCGCTACAAGACCACATTTACAACAGAATGGGGGTCCTATCAGTATATAGTGATGCCATTTGGATTGAATAATGCCCCATCCATCTTTTCCAGGGTCATGGTCGAAGAATTCAAGGATTTTTTGCATAAATTTCTAGAAGCATATTTTGATGATTGGACTATTTTTAGTTTATTGAAAAATCATATTGAATGTCTAAGGCTAATATTGGATAAATGCAGGCAGTGTCAAATTGCCTTGAATCTAAATAAATGCATCTTATTCTCACCATTTGGAGTGTTCTTAGGTCATATTGTATGGAAGTAGGGATTGTTGGTCGATCCATCTAAAATTTCCATTATAGTTGATCTACCCCCTCCTACTTCAGTCAAACAACTATGCAGTGCACTGGGACACACATGATATTATAAGAAGTTCATTAAAGGATATGCCCATATTACAACACCCATGGAGAATATTTTGAAGAAAGACTGTAAGTTTAGTTGGATAGAAGAGTGCCAACAGAGCTTCAAAACACTGAAACGGAAAATGGTTACTCTGCCTATTCTGGTTTTTCTAGTTTGGAGGAAGGAGTTCCATGTGCATGTCGATGTGTCTTCTATTGATTTAGGATAAGTGTTATCATAACCTGGGGAAGGAGATATTGACCATCCGTTAGCCTTTTCCAACAGGAAGCTATCAACTACTGAGATCAATTACACCACTACCGAGCGAGAGGGGTTAGCCATGGTGTATGCGCTACAAAACTTTCGCCACTACTTGTTGCGAGGACACTTTAAAATGTTTACAGATCACTCCACCCTGAAATACCTAGTCAACAAGCCATTGTTGGGGGGGAGAATATTCATATGGCTTCTGCTATTTCAGGAATATGACTTTGAGATCATAGTAAAACTAGGCAGAATGAATAAAGGTCATGACCACTTGTCGAGGTTGGAACATGGAGAAGAGCCCACTAGTTTGGAGGATACACTGTCGGATGCATATCTATTAGCCATTAGAAATATTGATGACCACTTCACAGAAATAGTCCAGTTCCTGTCAACAGGAATGACACCTAGTGAGTATACAATTCCCCAGAAGAAACAACTAGTAGTGCGCATTGTCGACTTTTCACTTATAGTTGGACAACTATACAAGATGGGACCTAATGAGATACTGAGAAGATGTGTTATGGAGGAAGAATGATCAATGATCCTCATGGTAGCTCATGAAGGCATCACGGGAGGACATAATGTAGAGAAAGCAATCGCACAGAAAGTGCTTAGAGCTAGCCTTTGGTGGCCAACCTTACACAAAGATGATAAAGACTATTACAGAGCCTACAATGGATGCCAAAGAGTTGGGAAACCATCCAAAAGAGATGAGATGCCACTAGTGCCACAGTTGAACCTACAAGAATTTGAGGAATTTTCCATTGACTTTGTAGGACCTATAAACCCACCAGGCAAGCGCACAGGAGAAAGATACATAATTACGTCAATAGAGTACTTGACCAGATGGGATGAAGCAAGAGCAGTTAAAGACTTTAGTGTATCTAGAGTTGCGTGCTTCATATTTGATGACATCATAACCGGGTTTGGATGCCCAAATATCCTTATGAGTGATCAAGGCACACATTTCATAAATAAAACAATTAAATCCCTGACTGGGGAATTTACAGTCCATCACCAGAAGAGCACGCCTTACCATCCCCAAGCAAATGGGATAGTGGAAGCATTCAATAATATCTTGGAGACAGCGTTGATGAAGATTTGTAGTGTGAAAAGGGATGACTGGGATTTAAGAGTACCAGCAGTACTATGGGCCTATAGAACCACTTGCAAAAAATTAACAATGCAAACCCCTTTTAAGTTGGTATATGGTCTTGAAGTCGTTGTCCCAATGGAATACCTAGTACCAATCTTAAGAATTGTTTCCTTTACAGATATGGATGGCACTAGAATTGTTCAAGAGAGGCTTGCAAAGTTGGTCGACTTGGAGGAAGACAGAGTTGTTGAAGTATTTCATCAGCAGGTACAGAAGGAAAGAGAGAAGGCCTACCATGACAGGCACATCAAGAAGAAGGCATTTAGACAAGGTGATCTAGTACTGGTATATGATAGTAAGTTCATCAAGCATCCTGGGAAGTTTAGAATGCATTGGATCGGGCCATATAAGATCGCCTATGTTACAGAAGGAGGAGTTGCACAATTGAAGACCTCGAAGGGAGAATGGAAGGAGGGATTAGTGAATGGGAGCTGGTTGAAGTTGTACTATGATAACCAGCTGCCTCGCGGCTCTAAGTAAAATCATAAGTAAAAGGGACTAGGTACTAGGTGCAGTTGAAACTGGGTACCAAACAAAGAAAATATAGTCTGCACAAGGAAGGAGATGAGGCATAGAGCAGAAAGAAAAAGTTGCACGGTGCAACCTGAAGTCAAAGTAAAACAGAAAGGTCAGATCTAAAGTGCCTCAGGAGGAGTCACAGGTAAGTGTTGGGGGCCTGTTGGCCCTTGGCTATGGAAATAAATGAATAAAAAGGAAGAGAAGGAAAAATGTGAACTTCGCAGAAGACAGTGACTGTTACTGGGTCTAAGTGAGAAAAGAGAAGAAAAGGCAAAGCGAAGTCTGAGAAAGAAATCTGTTGGATGAGGAGATCAAGGATGACAGATCAACAAGAAAGAAGGATCATGAAAAACACAGCAAGAGGAAAAAGACACCATTACATGCTTTGGAGCATCGCACAAGAAGGAAGGAAAACCAGGCTAGCGAAGCCCTGAAAATGCGGGTCAAGTTGACCTAGGGTTTCAGACACCTAGGGTTTTGGTATCTAGGGTTTTGACACCTAGGTTTTGGCCTAAGGATATCGGTGAGTGATTATAATGTATAAATAAGAACCTACACGAGGGAAGGAGGTTCGATCTGGTTGTTGTTCTCGTTGTTGTTACTATTGTTGTTGTGTGATTGAGTGAGTAATATTAGGTGAGAGAGAAGTGTTGAGTATGAGAGCCTTTTGTATTGTAGGATCTTCAGTTGGGTGCGAAGATCACCCTGCAACTGGGTGTGTAGGGAGGGGACAGATAGAGAGGATAAGAAAGAATATTTGTTAGCTAAGAGCATAGAAAAGAACTGTATACTTTATCTTAATACACTATAAAGCATAGTTCTGTGGATGTAGGCCTAGAGAGAGGGTGAACCACGTATATATGTCTAGTGTGTGTGATTGATGCTGTGTTATTTTTCCTTGCTACACTGTTATTTCATTTCTTTGGTAGATCTGATGGATGTGTGGAATAGATCTAAGCTGATAAGTGATATATGCATGTTGTAATGTTCTAGTGTTGGATCCACTTGATAGTTCCCTTGGTTGTAGACATTTCTGTCCTACAACCCCCCCATAGTTGCTTCAGGTGAGACTGCATATTCTTCACAGGTGTAGCCGAAAGGGCCAGTAGTTAGGTCTTTTTGGTGTGCTCTTGGAGCTGAACCTTGGGTCTGCCCCTGTGCCAACAAGCTTTGAGCTCACCCCGAGGGTTTTATAGACGGTAAGTGCCTACCCAAATTTTCTCAGTGACTTGAAAAGGTCCAAGCCACAGATTTTGGAATTTTGAATGTTTCCCCTTTGGTCATTGATTTTATCCCACTTAAGAACTAAGTCTCCTAATTCAAAGTTTTTATCCCCATCCTTGTGTTTATCAAACCATTTTTTAACTATTTGTTGATGTGTTGCAAACTTCCTCCTGGCTTGTTCTCATTCTTCTTGAACCATAAGGAGGGTATCGATTCTATGTTGCATGTTGGATGAGGGATTTCCTCTTAAGGATTGGGAAAGATACAAGGATGGGAGATATATATTGGTTGGAAATATGGCATATTGTTTATACACTAGAAAGTAAGGATAATTCCTTAGGGATTCCTTGGGCGTTACCCTATCAACCCACAGAGAGTTATGTAAAGAATTGTACCAGTTCTGGTGATTTTCTATGATTGTGTTCTTAAGAATCCTTATTAATTTTTTATTAGTAGACTCAAAAACACCATTTCCTTGCAGATATTAGTTACCAGAATACTTCAATATAATACATGTATCTAACGAAAATTCAATCAAAAGAGTATAATAAAAATATGCAAAATTGCCAAATACCAAGACCAAAGGCACCCCAAAACTTGTCATGATGTGTTTTTCAAGAAATTGTATTACTACCTTCTCAATAACATGGGTAAGGGGAACGAATTTCGATCATCATGTAAAGTAATCAGTAACAATTAGTATATACTTTTGTTGTTTGGACGAGTTTGGGTTTATCTCTCTTATTATGTCTATTCCCCATTGTTCAAATGGCTTAGAAATTGGCATTGGTTGCAATGGAATGGTCTCTTTCTTCTCCTTCCTAGTTCTCATCTGAAACAATTTGCACCTTCTGACATATGTGGGAGCATCTATAAACAAAGTTGGCCAATAATTTCCTTCCCTTAAAATCTTATGGGTCATGGGCTCTCCTGCAATATGGCCCCCTGCAAGACCATCGTGGAGTTCCTTCAACACCTTTTAACATCTTCCTTTTCAATACATATGAGTTCTCTTCTCTCTCTTTGTTTCAGGTATTCAAGGCAGGTACCATGATGGAGAAAATAGGATAGGTCACCATACCAGGATTCTTGTGTGGGTGGTATGTGTTGGCATGTTTATAGGAAGAATATGCTTGTCATTGATTGCAATAACAACAGTGAACCAAACCTTGAGAGAACAGAAGACGAGAAATCTTAGAAGAGATAGCAGTTTCCATAAGTGCAGATGAGGTCCAAGAGACGGACTCGCAGGAGGAGAAAAGGTCGAGACCCGTGAACACTTAAAAAACCTTCTAATTCAGAGAGATAAGATGCTCTAGAGGAAGAGCAATAATGGCCATTGGATCACTGATCCAGAGGATGAACAACCATCAGATTGAATTAATGGAAGGATAGGATAAGTGGGGCAAAACGATTGAGAATTCGATCATCGGAATTTTCATCAGTCATAGGATTGATTTAAGTGGAAGGACAGGATAAGCAAGAGCTATTGATCTAATATATTGATCAACGAACAAAATCCATGTTATCCACAATTTTGGTCATTATGATGGTGTTATGGTAATTTCATAATGATGAAATATCAAGCTCTTCTATAAGAACATTTTCCTGAGAAAGGTTACACTTGTCAGTTTCCAGAAATCATATTTTAAAAGAGAGTTCGCAGGTTGTTTATATAGTCACCTGTGGGAATACCTATTTCTCGCATGCTGCTTCAAGCTTGGGTGCGAACTTCTCGCACTGTACTCAAGGCTAGGGTGCGAACATGATCTTAAAGAAGGAAAATGGATAAGTTCTCGATCCTTCTAGAAGGGAATCTTCTAGAAGGATGAGTTGGCTCTCGAATGGTTGGCAAAATACTGACTTTCCAGATATATTGGGATCATTCCCTATCCAAGTAACTAAACTATATTCTCCTATATATTGAGGATATTACTCATGGAAAAGGTTAAGCATAAGCAATCTAGCAAGAGATTGATTAGAGAATTGTAGAAGCCTGTATGGAGAACTGATGCTACAACAGCAAGAGACTACAGCAAGGTCATCACAAGTGGTTGATTTTCTTCATGCATGAGAAAGTGTGCATGTCAGAGCTAGGAGCCATCAAAAGGAGACCTACGACATCAAGGCTCAGGTTGTAAGTTCCTCTTTCAATTAATTAATACAGTAATATGTCCCTTTCCCATAAAGATAATGTCACTTTATTACATGATTCCTTGATCACATGTATAGACTAGTTATTGAATATATTAATCTTCCTATACTTTGATTGGTTTGTTCTGTCGTGATCTGAACGGAGCAAGAGCATCGGAGCGAAGCTTGGAACAACAGAGACTTTGGAAAGCATTCATAAGGTATGTCCATATTCCTTTATCTCTTAGTTCACTCAATAGACTAGATCTAGGGAAAGAGTAGTATTTTGTCCTGTTTTGTTCTAGATCCAGGTGGATCTAGGGAGATCGGTTTGTGTCCGCACTTACGGATTAATCCATAAACAATCCATTTCAGGTCTAAAGATGTGAGGAGATTATGCTCTGGAGAAATCACTTCAAGAGTTTCAGTTTGAGATATGAAATCCCCGAAGTCTGGAGAGCTGGAGAACCAGAGTAAATGTTAGTCGCCAAATCATTTTAAAGTGGAAGGACATGATAAGATAGAAAAGAAGAATCGCATAAATATCAAGTCGTCAATCTAAGAACATGATTGACGAACAACATTTAGTTCGGGTATAAAAGTTGCAAGGAGGTTACTGTTCGAGGATTCTCACTTCGGAAGAATTGGTGACTTGAAAAGTTGAAATACCCGAAGTCCCGAAGGTCGAAGTCTCGAAGTGAATGAGGAAACACGTCAGCAAGACTACATCAGAAAGGAAATGTGGCACAATTAGTGTTGGCACAGGGTCAAACCTAGGGTTCAATGCTACAACAATGTACCAACAAAACCCTAACTACCGGCCCTTTCGGCAACACCTATGAAGCAAATGAAGTCTCACCCGAGGTAGAGGTAGGGGTAGTTGCAAGAATCAAGTTTCTGCAAACTTAGCTGGGACACAGATCTGTGATTGTAATACTTAACATAACACTTATCACCGACATTTCATCAATATTTAACCATTATCTACTCTACAGATAGAACAGAGCATCGCATCATTCATTCAGATCTTATGTATCTAAGCACTTATCATAGAGAAATAGGTTAGATATAACATATTCAGGCACTAGCACATTCATATAAGTTAGATCTAACATCCATATAAATCGTTAACACAAAGAAGAAACAGATCTATCTATCTATATCAAATCACCTAGAAAGTAAAGACATAAACACATCAACACATTGCACAAAGAAGAGAAACCCAACATATATGTGGTTCACCCCCACCCTGTGGCTATGTCCACCAACTCTTCTTCGTTATTATCTTTTTCAAGCTTCTTACAAGCACATAGCATCAAAATCCTACTCCACAGAAGACAGGAGATCTACACGCACTCTTCAAGATCCTCCTTCTTCTAGCTAGGGTAAATCACCAAGCCTTCTTACAATTACTTGCACGTAGATCTCCAAGTCTCACATAGTATGCATAGAGCACTTTCAATCCTTCAATCACATAGATCTAGCACTTAGCCATCCGTACTCACTACATTTATTTAGCATCTATTTATACATACAAACTAGGCCTAAACATGGGTAAACCCATGGGCCAACATCCCATACCCGTTGCATAATCCCAAATCCAAAAAAGGACCCAAAAAGGGGCCGAGATCCCATGATCTCTTCTTCATATTGCACTCCTCCTTCAACAGGTTGTCAAAGTCCCAAAATAGGTAAAACTTGACCAAGGATCTCCCAAAACTTGGTCAAGGGCCAACATGCCCCCAACACTCACCTATGACTCGTCCCAAGTCACTCTGATCTGGGTAGTTCTACTTCGAAAGCCTCGATCTTGGCTCAAGTTGCTTCGACTTGTTGTTGTGGCATGGCCTCTTTTTCAACTAACTCTTGGATGCCTGTGCCATTGACAAGTCCTTCTAGGCGATGTTCAGCTACAGTGACAACTTGCTCAAGTTCTACTCCTCGACCTTCAACCTCTATGAACAATTGGTAATCCTTATCTTATATAGGTTGGATCCTTTGAGTTACTTCCATAACTCTTCTCTGGATAGTGTGAACCTACTACTGGGCGGTGCGTTTCTCTTGGGAGCACTTCGTTATTTCCACGAATGACAGGGGCTTCAATTGCTCTTGTATCATTTCATCTTGATACTTCTCCTCTTGGAGATGCGACTCCAATGCCTTCATTTCTGGATTCTCAGTGATTTGCTCGTACGTATGGGCACTGCAATCAGTAAGTTTGTTACATTCCATAGCAAGGGATTTTATTCTCTCAACTGTGCTTCGAGTAGTTGCTTCTCTTTGATCCATTACATCATGTGCAGTCTCGGGCACTGCGCGGAGCTCTAAGTCTGCTATGTGTTGTTGTAGCTACTGGATAGCTTCTGTGAGCTACTCTACTTCCTGTGTGACTTAATACTTTGCCTTTATTTATATGATTTCCACAGAGAGAAGTGATCTGCTGACCGTTTCTTTTACTTCGAGTTTCTCTGTGAGCAACTGTTCTTTTCCTTGTTGTATCTATGATTTTTCTTCATCGAACTTTTCTTGGAGAGAAATCTTTCCCTATTATGCAGCTCAACGCTACTCTACAAGTACTCCTTGCACTTGCTTCAAGGCCTGGGTGGCTTATTCTATTTCTTCTTGTTCTCGTTGAAGGCAAGCTTCAACTATATCAACTAGTCTATGGAGTTGGGCTGGCTCATCTCCCAACTCTAGTTCTCCCGATGGAAGGGGTGCAATGGAGACTGTGCGGTTGGACTGAAGGGCCTATTGTACCCCTCGGAGTTTGATTTCAATTCTATCACACATTTACTCCATCTTGGCTTCTTGTTTCTTTGCTATTTCCAATGAAGTGTCATTCAGGGATGCGATGATGAAGTCAAAATCATCGCAGGTGAGGACAGTCTGCATCTAGGTCATGGTGGCTTTCGATTTCTTTCAGGATGAAGGTTTTGGGGGGGAAACCTTCCTCTTATTCAAGGGTTCAAACTCATCTCTAGGTGGTGTTACCTCACTGGGCTTCTGTTTAGATTCTACTTCATCATCACCCCCTCAATTAGGTGACAATGAAGTAGTCTTTCCTGAGGTGTTGCTTAAATTTTGGGCATCCTCAGTCTTCTTAGGTGTATTCTGTTCTTTATGAGTGTCCTACGGGCTATCAAGATCAGATATATCCATAGGTTTGGCGGGGATAAGGAGGTCAGTGGACCATTCCTTAGTGATCTCCTCAAGGTCTTCTTCTGTAAGTTTATAGTATGACTGGAGCTACTCTTTATGTTCATCTACTCGCATTGTAATGTAGATGAAGTGTTGATCTGTGTTGAACCTCATCAGGGGTTGGAACCTTTGTAATGTTTTTGGAGTCATGCAAGGCTTGGCTTGGATGGATCTCTTTAGCTGGAGGTAATATGTATGAAACACAACATTTGACTAACATTGTTTGTTCATATCACTTGAATACCACGGGATAGAGAACTTCACAGCAAGCAGTTCGAATGGCTCTATGTCGGGGAGGGTAGCACCTTTGAGAATCTCCCAGGAAATCAATGCAATGAGGATTAGGAGCTAGCTGAAATGAAATACATAACCCTAATCCTGTCCTTATTGGTAGTCTAGTTCCATATAGTTAACTAGGTACTTCACCCAGTTCATTTGTAGGCCTTCCGCACACTTCCCTGCGAGGTCAATGACAAAGTCGGTGACCTGCATAGGTCGGTTCTTCCTTACTAACTTTCCAAATACTAGTTGACATTCTAGGTGCACTGCGCCACTCTATATGTAAGCTACCTTGTAGCCTCTTGTTCCCTTCTCAACGCCGCCATATGTATCCTTGATATTCTATGCGATTGCATGATCTGTGGCTTTTCCTGGATAAAATTCCTATGGTTTGGGTCCTTGCATACTCAGTCTTGTGATCCTATGTATTAGCGTTGGGTCAAATGTAATGTAGGGGTCTAGCCACAAGTAGCTGCCATGGTAACACGACAGTAGAATCTTGACACATGCGTTGACTTCTGGTCTCTTCTGAAGTGTGGGATCTTCATGACATTCAGTAGGGTGGAATACGTGAGATTCATCGTCAACGACTGGGGAATTATCTTTGAATTCTTCCCCTTAGTTATAGTTAGGTACTTGTATGGGGTGAGCATACCATAGATCTTGAGATATCTAAGGTTGAAGTTGTTGAACTTTAGTGTTGTGATCTTATCCTTCTCTGCTCGAACTGCGCATATCCCCTTCGGGAGGTATGCAGTAACTATGGTGTACTCAAAATCTCATGGCACACTATCACGATTCACCATGCCAGCTAGAAGTGGGATATAATCGGGAAATATGGTTGGAATCAGCTTCGCGTTGGCTAGGTTATCTCTGTGCTTGGTTCTCTTCTCTATTGTTGGTCGGGATGGCCCCGATCCATGAACAATTGAAGGAGAGGCTTGTAGTCCTCTCGTCGATGATGCTTGTACATCTACAGACATCAACATGACTCTTTCATTCATGAGGTCAATCAAAACTTCTTCGACAATTTTTTCTGCAGCGCTGAACTCGTCCGACATACAAGATCGGGGCTGGAAATCTCGAGTTCGAGGAGTAATCTCTCAATGCAATGGGATAGATAGAAATAGTGCACTGATCATTGTGTAAAATCAATGAGTATGTGGGCTCATATTCACGGTTGGAAAAAGTGTTCTCGGTGCATGGCGCAACGGGATAAATAGATAACTTGGTAACGGATCTCTTGCAGTGGAAGAGAATCCTTCATTTAACTCTTTAATGTTCATTACAATGCGGTCCAACAGTCTGGTGGAAAACCATAAATGCCTTTCTACTTGTTTGGAGGGTCAGTCAAATGATTATATTGTTCCCAACGACTATATTTCTTCACCATGGTGAAGTGCCATGTGACGATGTTCTGTTATCCTGGCCAAGCTCCAATTTTGCAAATTGTCCCTCTTTGAAGTTCCCTCTGGAACCTTCTGTAACTTTTTGATATTATCTCTCTTCTTACTTAGATTTCTAGACTTATTTCTAGTGAGCTTCGTCTTGGTATTCCTTTTTCCATTATGATTCATATCTTCTTTTGGCATAGTTACTTCACAATTTTGAGATTCTTTCCTAAGATTCAAGGGTGATACTTCTTCTTTATCTGGAATAGTTACTTCAATATTCTGTGGGTCGTCTAGTGTTCTTGCAACTTCGACATCCAAGTCTTTGGTGTTAGATAGATTTGATTTATTCCCCTATTCTTCAATCAAGTGTGCGATCCTTCTAGTCATAAAATATTTTAGCTCTTGCTTCTTCTGCTCTAAAACTACTTCTGCTTCTTTCCTTCTGGCCTGATCTATTTCAATCCAAGGTTTTCCTAGTAACATGGTAAATGGGGTGTTGTTCTCAATAAATTTGATAATCTCAAAATCCTCCTCTGTCGAAGTTCCATTGACATTCATAGATATCTGTGTGAGCTTTCCACATAGGTTTATCAACTTTCCTCTAAATAGCCATATTCCTCCCAATGAAGGAGTCATAGCAGGTTTCCCTAAAAGTTCCCAAGTTCTTTCTATCATGATATTCACCTGTTTTTACTCATCTAGAACACAATCAATGTCAAAGTATCCTATTCTTGCTTCAAGGAATTCTTTTTCTTTGAAGATCTCTGATAAACTAAAATGTCAGTGGTCATTCAAGGTTTCTTTTATCTATATCAATACTTTCTCTGATTCTTTCTGGGGTTCTACCATAGTCTCAGTTTTTGGATCTACCCTAGGGTTTTCTCATCTCATGTTCATTCCTTCAAGCTTAGCAATCATTCTAGGGAAATCCAATACTTCATGGTCCATAGTTTCGCAACAAAGACAACTAGGTCTTCTCCCGGGGAAATCCTTAGCAATATGTCTCATTTTTCTGCAACTGTAACAGAAGGTTAATCCTCTCTTTATTTTAAATGATCCCCATCCTTTACTATACTGTGCACTAGGATCATAGTATCTAACCTGCAAACATTTATTTCTAGGATCCTGCTTCCACTTGTTAGTCTAAACAGTCTTTCTATGCATAGGTATAACATATCTTTCACTATTCTTATCAGATCTACACATATCAAATCTTCTTTCATCTATTAGTGCCCTAGTTTTCAAGCTAGGACAAAATCTATCAAACATACCTAGATCCATACTTTTGAAACCAAAATTTCCACTTATCTTACTTCTACATAGCACAAAGCTTTCAGATCTAGAACTTTTCAATATTCTTACCTTTATCAGAGCACATAGCTTGCAGATCTTACCTCTTTTATTCAAATCTGACCTCTTTTCTTGGCACAAAGCTTCACAGGTCAATTAGAATTTTGCACACTAGGGCAACAAATCTACGTATGGATATTTCACAATTTTAGAACAGATATTTTCACAAAGCTTCTTCTTCCTTAGTTCCCAGCAATCACAGTTTCAGGTCCCAACAAAGAAACCATTTGTTGGCACAGGGGAAGACCTAGGGTTCAATGCTACAACAACGCACCAAAAAAACCCTAACTACTGGCCCTTTCGGCAACACCTGCAAAGCAAATGAAGTCTCACTCGAGGTAGAGGCAGGGGTGGTTGCAGGACTCAAGTGTCTTCAACCTTAGTTGGGACACAGATCTGTGATTGTAATACTTAACAAAGCACTTAGCACTGACAGTTCATCAATATTTAACCACTATATAGTCTGTAGATAAAACAAAGTATCGCATCATTCATTCAGATCTTATGTATCTAAGAACTTATCATAGAGAACTAGGTTAGATATAGCAGATTCAGGCACTAGAACATTCATATAAGTCATATCTAACATCCATATACATCATTAGCACAAAGCATAAACAGATATATCTATCTATATCAAAGAAATTAGCAAGTAAAGACATAAACACATCAACACATTCCACAAAGCAGAGCAACACAACATATATGTGGTTTGCCCCCACCCTGGGGCTACGTCCACCAACTCTTCTTCGTTATTATCTTTGTCAAGCTTCTTATAGGAACATAGCATCAAAATCCTACTCCGTGGAAGATAAGAGATCTGCGTGCACTCCACCAGATCCTCCTTCTTCTAAATAGGGTAAAGCACCAAGCCTTCTTACAATTACTTGCATATAGCTCTACAAGTCTCACACAGTATGCACAGAGCACTTTCAATCCTTCAATCACATAGATCAAGCACTTATCCATTCTTACTCACTACATTGCTTTAGCATTTATTTATACATACAAACTAGGCCTAAACATGGGTAAACCCATGGGCCGACATCTCATATCCGTTACATAATCCCAAATCCCAAAAAGGGCCCAAAAAGGGGTCGCGATCCCGCGATCTCTGCTTCATCTTGCACTCCTCCTTCGATAGGCTGTCAAAGTCCCAAAATAGTTCAAACTTGACCAAGGATCTCCCAAAACTTGGTCAAGGTCCAACAATTAGACAATGAGAAGTGTCAAGTTGATTCGGCATTTCAGGTACGTGCAAATCACAAATCCGAGTGACATGTGGGAGCTACTAGGATCATGACACGTCATCAAGTGACATAAGTAAGTGACATCACTCTAGGAGTTTTACTTCAATATATTTACCACCAACACTTTATCAAAGTTCCAAATTCCTGAAGTGGTTTGGGGTCGTCCATCATTGAGGAGGATAGGTGGTGCGAGATCCAGAACTTTGGAAGTTTGTGGATGGGGAGAACATGAAAATCGTCGAAGACAAATATCGACTGTTGATCGTCAAGGGGAGTGTGTGCTAGTTGATTTGAGATTTTGGATAAATCTCACTTCAAGGATTTCCAATTGAGACTTGAGAATTCCGAAGTTCATATATGTGAAAGGATCATGACCGTTGATCCGAAAGGGACACGTGTCAGTGGATTGTCAGCTCTGGGAAAAAGAAAAGGAAGGTTGAAAGTTTGTAAAGTTGAGACTTATGAACCCCGAATACCCAAATGGATTGTGACCGTTGATTCTATAAGACAACACATCGTTAATCGTGGACTCAGGGTGAAATTCTCTGGGAGAAAGCAAAGTTTGAGAATCGAGTCTCTCGAAGCCCGAAAAGCGAAATCGATCTTGTCCATTGGTTTGAAGGGCCACATGTCACTTGTTCATTGAGACTAAGGATCATGTGTGGACAAAGGTAAGAAGGAAATAAAATACAATAGATCAGAGCTTTTAATCGAGGGAATCTATCAAAGACCGTGAGATCGACGATCACGCCTAATTGCAGGATCAAAAGTTGCTCAAAATTTAATTTTCTGAGGGCAGGCCGCAATTGAAACCACGGTATCGGAGAAGGGGTACATGGCAGTTGGAGGTAGATCACAGGGAGAAAATTGGTTAATCCCAAACCAATTTTGGACGCATCCATAATCATTCTCTTAGGAAAGGACGTAGCCCGAGGTCACATATGACAAGGGGATAACGAGAAGAGAGCTTGCGCCTGCAATCACATGGTCATCTGAAGTTAATCGCCCAAGGTCATATCGAAAAATAGGGAGCTAATTCTTTCCAGAACAAGAACATGAAGTGACTTTTGAATAGGTGTATGGTCATCGCCAGAGGTCACATGAAGGAAGGGACTTAGAAGCCAAAGAAGAAGAAAAAAATGATTGGCTATAACTGCCAAAGAAGACGAATAATTTCAACTGACAGAGAAGAAAATGATTCTCAGGATAACTACCAGAGAAGCCAAAGAACCTTGAATAACAACCAGAGAATATGAAGAGTTCGTATGATGATCAGGCAGACAACTCGACGATTGAAAGAAATGAAGAATAGAGAAGATACAGAGTGTCACTTGGAGAGTGATGCATGTGGGTAGGACAAGACACAGTGCATAATTTGAAGGGGATATTTGTGGTGCAGTGAAGAGGATGCAGAGGAAGCACATATCATAAAAGGCAGAAGAGAAGTTGAACAATGATGGTGTTGAGCGCAGGAGGAAAAAGAGCATAGCATATAAGTTGAACGATGAAGAAGCAGAATAGAGTATAGAAGCTAAATAAGGCAGATGATACATGGAGTTGTAACAGACCATATTAGAGACAGATCAAGTAAGTATAGTTTTGTAAGATTCATTCAGGGTGGTAGGGTGGTTCTAGGGAGGATTGCAGTCCTCTAAATTCTAGTTGGTGCTAGAAGATATTCTGGGTGTTGGTGCTTCCATCTAGTGGGTGCTAGAGAAACCTGAGAGTTGGTACTTCCATCTAGTTGGTGCTAGATAAATATGAGAGTTTGTGCTCTCTGCAAGTTGTAGCTTACTATTAAAGGTTGTAGCCTCATATTTGAGTTGGAGCTCAAAGACTGTGATGTACATGCAAGTTGGAGCTTGATTGACATCCTAAGAAGAAGAGGTTTTCACCCTTTATGGGTTTCCTCAGAAAAATCAGTGTCTTGGTGTATTTTGTGTGATTGATTATTTTATATCTATACATGTTAAGTTATCAGCAACACATTAAATAATAATCTATAAAGAATCAGAAAAAATAGGAAAAGTTTCAAGCTTATATACATAACTAATTCACCCCCCCCCCTCTCAGTTATATTTCCAACAATTGGTATCAGATTCGGTGCCTTTGATCAAAGGTAGATCCATAATATTCAAAATGACTAGTCATGATGGAAGTTCAACCAATAGACCCCCTCTATTTGATGGAACAAACTTTTCCTTCTAAAAAATAAGAATGAGAACACATTTAATGCCTTTGGGTGTTGATTTTTGGGATGTCGTTGAAACGGGATATGTGAAGCCTATAGTCTTGGCCTCAAAAGATGATAAGCTAGAGTTTATCTTTAATGAAAAATCAATGAATTTCATCCTCAATGGATCTGCTGAAGCTGAGTTTTTCAAATTCATGCACTGTGATTTAGAAAAATTTATGTAGGACAAGCTGATAAGTAGTTATGAAGGTAATGAAAAGGTGAAAGACGCAAAAATTTAGACTCACAGACTGAAATTTGAGCATTTAAATATGGATGAAGACAAAACTATCAATAAGTAATTCTTATGTATAGAAGAACTTGTCAACACTATGAAAGGCCTAGGTGAAACGATAAATGAATCTTCTCTAGTCCAGAAAATATTAAGATCTCTTCCTGATAGATTTAACTCAAAGGTCTCTACTATAGAGGAAATAGCTAAACTCAAAACGTTGACACTAGATCAAATTCTTGGAACCCTAACTGCTTATGAAATGAGAATCACCAAAGGTAAATACACTACAAGAGAGGCATATTTTAAAGTAGATAAAAACATAGACTTTGATATAGATGAGATTGAAGAAAATTTTGTGAGAAGACTGAAGAAGGGATCAGGAAAATACAAAGTAAACTACCCTTCAAATGTTTCAACTATGGTAATATAGGTCATTGTGAATCTAAGTGTCCTCACAAAATAAATGATCAGACATATGATTATGAAGAGAAGCACAAACACAAGACGGTCTATAAAGAGAATAATTTGAAGAAGAAAAGATTTTGTGTAAACAATGATGGTGATCCCTCAGATGATGAAAGCAATGACTCTTCCATTGAAGATAAAATAAATGATATCATGCTAATAGCTTTAGAATATATAAACACTAAAGATACAGGAAGTGACTTCACTGATTGTGAATCAGTAGTAGATCTTGAAGGAGAACTTGTTAGTTCCACGGAAGAGATTGATAGACTCGGATAAAAGAAAAGAAAACAAAAATAGTTACTTCTTAGGTATGAGAAAACATGCAATGAACCATCTGAATAAATTACTCTGTTGAAGGTTAAGTTAGAAGAAGCTAAGAATATTTAAGACATCCTCAAACAACAATTAAAGGAAGTTGAAACAAAAGGTGAAAAATTGAAGCTGAAGTAGTGACTGTCAGAAAAGATCTAGAGAAATTCCAGGCCTTATATCATCAGAATATGACAAGTATTAAAGCCTTAGAAGGATTAGCCTCCATTATGAATCAACAAAGAAATTCAAAGTTCAAAAATGGTTTGGGTTATGAAGAGGGATCAAGTAGTGGTCAACCAAGCAACAAAGAATCCATCAATTTTGTCAAATCTATAACCATTGACAACAAAAAACCTGTTGAAACAAAGGAAGAGAATCAACCGCCAAGGAGGAGTGAAGGAAAAGATACCAAAACTAAATATGTAGAACAAATAAATAATACACCCTCTATTCAAGGAAAACATCATCATGGAATAAATTGACCTTCTCAAAGAAGACAACCATTTTCCAAGTACAAAGATTTTTTCTATGGATATTGTTTTTACTTCTCTATCTTTGGCCACAAAGTTGTAAATTGTTCTTTAAGATTTAGACATGAGCAATCAAGACAACCAAGGAATAAATATTTTTCACCACAAAGAATGAGAGTCGGGAGACAACGAAGTAACAAACAACCACAAACTACAAATAATGTGATGGCTGGGAAAAGGACGCATATTACACATAACAATCGTTATGATCCTTTATTCAATGAACTAGAATGTTACATATGCCATAATTATGGACAAAAATCTATAGATTGCCGCTTAAAAAACTATAAGCTAGATTCAAATCACAAAGCTAAAAACGTCAAGGTTTGGAAGAAGAATGAAGATAACAAGTGTGGATTAGTGTTTTCATATCAAAGACAAAAATACGCCTAGTATATTGATAGCGGATACTCCAGTCATATGAAAGGTGACAAAAGTGAGTTCCTATTACTCAAAGAAAATAAATCAGGGAGTGTGACCTTTGCAAATGATGCTCCAGGAAAGATCAGAGGTAAAGTTATAGTAAGATTAAGTAATGGAAGAAGCAAAGCTCAATATGTATTATTTGTTGATGGTTTAAATCATAATCTTCTTAGTGTCATTCAGATATGTGACAGAGGATGTGAAGTCACTTTCACTGCTAAGAATTGTAAAATAAATACAATAAACACAGGAGAGATTATTGCAAAAGGGGTTAGAACTGAAAAAAAATGTATATGTTCTGAAGGAAGATAAGGAGAAGTGGCATTTAAGCAAACATGATAACTTGGTTATGGCACAGAAGGCTTGGACACCTAAATTTTGATCATATTGTCGAACTGAATAATGAAGGCACTATGAAAGAACTTCAAAGAATATCTAAGCCTAATAACTATGTATGTGAATCCTGTCAAATTGGGAAGTTGACTCGTGCTCATTTCAAATCTAACAGTTTCACATCTTCAGATAAACCACTTCAAATTCTTCATATGGATTTGTGTGGACCATCACGAAAGGAAGGAACTTGAGGAGAATGTTATTTTATGCTAGTCATTGATGACTTCTCCAGACTTGCGTGGGTTTCCTTTCTGAGAGAAAAATCTAATGTGTTTAAGAATTTTTTAAGGCGTTAGTTGAGAATCAAACAGGAAGGAAGTTAAAGGAAATTCACACAAATGGGGGAGGAGAATTTCTATCAAGAAATTTCAAATCATTATGTGACAGACATGGAATTAAAAGAGAATATACTATTCCATGTACTCCTCAACAAAATGGAGTTGTAGAATGACAAAATAGATCATTTCAGCAGATGGAAAGGGCTATGATGAGTGAAAGGGACATTTCACAAACCTTCTAGGTGGAGGTTGTTCAAACAACTATTCATATTCTAAACAAAGCGCATCTAAGGCCAAACAGTGATAAAACTCCATATGAGTTGTGGTTTGGTCGACCTGCATCAACCAAGCACTTCAAATTATTTGGAAGTAAATGCTACATCAAGAATAATGATGATCATCTGGGAAAATTTGTTATTAGAGATGATGAAGGTATCTTCTTAGGATATGCAATGAAGAGTAAAGGATACAAATTCTTTAACAAAAGAATGCATAAATTAGTAGACTGTATTGATGTTCGAATTGATGAAGAAGCTCCTGTAAAAGATCAATAGAAAATAAGCACTAAGCCAAATGAAAAAGATGATGAGAATAATGAAGATAAAGAATAGAAAATCTTAGAGTCACAAGAACATGACGAATCAAGTGGAGAAGAGACACCCAGATAAGAAGAGTCGGGACAACAATCAACATCAAATCCTTCCTCCAGAATTACTCAAAAGAGTCATCATGAAAGTCATATAATTGGTGAGAAAGACAAAGGTGTACAAATCAGGAGAAGGATAATCAAAGACACTGAGAAATCACATATAGCCTTCATATCCATGGTGGAACCTAAGAACTTTAATGAAGCCAGTAAAGACGTAAACTGGTTAGAATCAATGAATGAGGAACTAGACCATATTGAAAATAATGACACTTGGGAACTCGTTCCTAGGCCAACAAATAAAAATGTGATAGGATCCAAATGGGTCTACAAAAAAAAGATGAACGAGCAAGGAAATATTGTAAGAAATAAGGCTAGATTGGTCTGCAAAGGATATGGTCAAATAGAAGGACTGGATTTTGATGAAACATTTGTGCCTGTAGCAAGATTAGAAGCTATTAGAATGTTTCTTACCTATGCATTTCATAAAGAGTTTAAATTCTATCAAATGGATGTCAAGTCATCTTTTATAAATGGAGATCTAAAATAAGAAGTCTATATGGAACAACCAGAGGGTTTCCAATTGTCAAATAACCCCGACTTTGTATGCAAGTTGAAGAAAGACTTACATGGGTTGAAACAAGCTCCTCCTACCTGGTATTACAGACTGGATAAGTATCTTCAAGACAAAGGGTTCAAGAGAGGAAAATTTGACAACAATATATATATCAAAATAGAGGGTAATGATTTTCTCATTGTGTTGGTCTATGCAGATGACATCATCTTGGGAAGAAATAATGCTTCATTGGTACAATGGTTTGCTTCTGCCATGTAGTCTGAATTTGAAATGTCTATGATAGGGGAACTGTCATTTTTTCTTGGTCTGCAAATTAGTCAGAGGTCTGAAGGAATATTTCTTTCTTAGGAGAAATATCTAAGAGAAATGTTGAAAAGGTTTCAAATGGAAGATTCTACACCTATGAGCACACCTATGGTCACTGGATGCAAGTTAAGAAAGGATGATGACTCACATGATCTTGATCAGAGTTCATATAGGTCTATGATAGGCATCCTATTCTACATCACAACATCTCGTCCATACATAATGCATGTTGTTGGAATGGTAGGAAGGTATTAGGTTGCACCTAAACAGAGTCATATGTTAGCTGTCAAAAGAATATTTAGATACTTGAAAGGAACAATGAACTATGGCCTATGGTATCCTAGGAATCATAATTTTCAACTATCAGTCTATTTAGATGTTGATTGGGCTAACTGTGTTGATGAAAGGAAAAGCACGAGTGTAGGTGCATTATTCTTAGGAGATCCTCTTGTAGCATGGTTGAGCAAGAAGACAGGTTCCATTTCCTTATCGACTATAAAATTTGAATACATTGCAGTTGCAACTTGTTGTACCCAAGTATTATGGATGATTCAGACACTTGCAGACTTTGAGGTAAAATATACTGCATCGATCCCAATTCATTGTGATAATACTAGTGTGATTAGTGTGTCAAAATGTAACATCCCGCTCTGGCGCACTTACAAAACTTATTTTTTGAGGACACTTGCTCGCAAGTGATCTGGATTATATGATGATAAAAATTTTCTTTCATTATGATGTATTGGGTTATGTGACAGGATGTTTTTACTACCTTGGTATAGACAGGTGCTGCTGACTTGGTTTCTTTGAGTGTGCAGGGTGTCGGACCTGGAGGATGCAGAGGCATCTGTGGAACTCCCTTGGACTACGGATTGAGTCAGGGAGTGGGGTATTGGTGTTGTTTCATTTATGATGATATTGTTTCGTTTTGATGATATACTATTGATTACATGATATGTTGTTTGACATGATCTGACATGATGGTTGATGATGCAGGCTGACGATAGCTTGCCGAATGGACTCACATATGGAGTAGAGGGGCCACACACGAGATCCAGAGAGTTTGAGGGAGAGGTGTGGACAGCAGCCCTGCCACAGCCTACCAGCACTCCCGCCGTGGCTCGAACTGTAGGTTAACGATTACCTAGTTCGAGGGGATCCACGATGCCGTGAGGGCAGACTGCGACAGTCGCTCACGATGATTCTAAGGGGCGTGCAATAAGGCAGGGACCTTATTCCTTAGAGCCCTTAGTCTCCCACAAGATTCACCTGGCGGAGTGTTGACTCCAGGGGTTTTAGAGTCTACCAATTCGTCGAGCCAGCGAGTGGCACCCTTGGAGCACGTGGTGCGTCCTGAAGGGCATGTCGCGCGACAGAAGCGATCGAGGCGAGTGGCACCCTTGGAGCACGTAGTGCGTCCTGAAGGGCACGTCACTGGAGAATGATGTTGAGACAACCTAGTTGACAGTGAGACCTTAGCACCTGATAAATTCTTACAACCGCCTCCCCTAATTAAATTGTCTCCCTGATCAAATCAAACCTAGATTAAAACGTCGCTAAGATAAATTGATCAACCCTAAGAAAGATCCTCCAAAATTA
>ML789311.1:1032334-1047569 GCA_009831015.1 Picea engelmannii
TGACTTACGTACCACATTTTACTCTGAGTTAGAAAGTAAGGGTTGTTGATTCTTTTAAAGGATGTTGAAATTGGGTTCTGTGTCGGAGTCCTCTTGTCACGCGCCTTCCGTAAGGGAGGTAATTGTTCTTCTTATTTATGTCGCACTTGAGTGTCTTCGTTTAAGTTGCGTGGTCTGTGGTGTCGGGTGGGATGTAGACACCTCCATGTTCCTCAGAACAGTCGCCAGCCCTGAGACCTTAAATGGTTAAAGACGATGGGAAACCGGGCTTGAGCGTTGCTTATGTGTCTTGGAGGTCCTAACCTTGCAGGGTAGGACGGGCGGGCAGTCAGTCGTATTTATCAGTCAGGATTACTTGTCGCTAATGTTTGCGTTGCTCAGTTATGTGTGTCGTCACTTTTCCACGCACGCACACACCTTAAAAAAAAAAAAACAAAAAAAAAAAATTGCACCTGTCGCCAGAATGGGTGTCGTAACGAGGCGGTTCGTTACACAAAAAATCATGTATTTCACTCCAAGACCAAGCATATACCCATCAAGTATCACTTCTTGAGTGAACAGGTAACCGACACTGTTGTTTCTTTGCATTATATTCCATCCAAATATCAGATTGTTGATATCTTCACTAAACCACTTACAAAAGCTCATTTTGAGTATCTACACCAGAAGTTGGGCGTGACCCTTTTATCAAGTTAAAATAATCTATCTGATCACCAAGAGAGTGCTCCTATTATATCTGATCAGGGGGAGCACAGATTCACTCTCTGTTTTATTTGACATTGATGTCAAAGGGGGAGAAAAACGTGTTGTTTGTATGCTACAGTTGGAGGTCTAAGAAAAATAGTGCACCCTTTCAGGGTTTCCATAAATGCCAAAGGGGGAGATTGTTGGCATGTTTACAGGAAGAATGTGCTTTTCATTGATGGAAAGAACAGAAGCGAACCAAACCTCGAGAGCGTAGAAGATGAGAAATCTTAGAAGAGATAGTGGTTTCTAGAAGTGCAGAAGAGGTCCAAGAGACAGAATCACAGAAGGAGAAAAGGTCGAGACCCATGAACACTTAGAAAACATTCTAAGTTGGAGAGATCATAAGCTTAGGAGGAAGAGCGATAGTGGTCGTTGGATCCTCGATCAATGAACAACAACCGTCGAATTGAATTAATGAAAGGATAGGATAGGCGGGGCAAAACGATTGAGAATTCGATCATCTGAATTTCCGTCAATCTTCATATTGATTTAAGTGGAAGGATGGGATAAGAAAGAGTCATTGATATAAGATATTGATCAACGAACAACATTCGTTTTGGGTCTAAATATTTGAGGAGATTACGCTCAGGAGAAATAACTTCGAGATCTGAAATCCTTGAAGTCTTGAGAGTCAGAGAGTCAGAGTAAACGTTAGTCATCAGATGATTTTAAATTGGAAGGACAGGATAAGCTAGAAAAGAAGCATCGTAGAAAGATCGAGTCATCAGTCTAAGAACATGATTGACGAAAAACATTTAGTTCGGGTCTAAAAGTTGCGATGAGGTTACTATTCGGGAATTCTCACTTCGAAAGAATTGGCGACTTGAAAAGTTGAAATACCCAAAGTCACGGAGGTCAAAGTCTTGAAGTGAATGAGGATCCACGTCAGCAAGACTAAGTCAGCAAGAACACATGGTGCAATCAAATAGTGACAAGTGTCAAGTTGATTCGACATTTCAAGTACATGCAAATCACAAATTTGAGTGACACATGGCAACTACTAGGCTCATGACACGTCATCAAGTGACGTCACTCCAAGAGCTTTAATTTGGGAGATTTAGCACCATCACTTGCACAAATTTCTGAAGTCTCGAAGTGATTTGGGGTTGTCCATCATTGAGGAGGAAAGGTGGTGCAAGATCCACAACTTCAAAATTTTTTGGATGGGGAGAACGTAAAAATTGCTGAAGACAAATATTGACCATTGATCGTCAAGGGGAGTACATGTCAGTTGATCTGAGATTTCGAAGAAATATCACTTCAAGGATTTCCAGTTGATAATTAAGAATTTTGAAGTCTGGAGATGCGAAAGGATTGTGACCATTGATCTGAAAGGGACACATGTCAATGGATTGTCAGCTCCAGGAAAAAGTAATGGAAGGTTGAAAGGTTGGAAAGCTGAGATTTTTGAACCCCAAATACCTGAAGGGAATGTGACTATTGATTCAAGAAGACCATGCATTATTAGATCATGGAATCTGGGTGAAATGCTCTGGGAGAAAGCAGAGTTTGAGAATCGAGACTCCTGAATCCCGAAAGGAGAAATCAATCTCGTCTGTTGGTTTGGAGGGCCACATGTCACTTGGTCATTGAGACTAAGGATCACCCATGGACGGAGGTAAGAAGGAAATAAAATACAATATATTGGAGCCGTTGATAGAGGGAATCTTTCAGAGACCATGAGATCGATGATCATTCCTAATTGCGGGATCATATGTTGCTCGAAAGTTAATTTTTTGAAGGCAGGCCGCAATTGAAACCACAGTATCACAGAAGGGGTATGTGGTAGATGGAGGTAGATTGTGGGGAGAAAAGAGGTTAATCCCAAACCATTGTTGGATGCACCCGCAATTGTTCACTTACGCAAGGACATAGCTCGAGGTCACATACGATGGGGGGATAACGAGAAGAGGGATCATGCCCGCAATTACATGATCATGTGAAGTTAATAACCCAAGGTCATATTGGAAAATATGGAGCCAGTGCTCCCCAGACCAAGAACGTGAAGTGCCTTTTGAATATGCGTATGGTCACTACCAGAGGTCACATGAAGGAAGGGACTTAGAAACCAAAGAAGCCAAAAAAAATGGTTGGCCGTAACTACCAGAGAAGATGAAGATTTTCGACTGACATAGAAGAAAAAGATTCTTAGTATAACTGCCAAAGAAGCCAAAGAACCTTGAATAATGGCCAGAGAAGATGAAGAGTTCATATGATGATCAGGCAGATGACTCGATGGGTGAAATAAATGTAGAAAATAGAAGAGATAGAGTGTCTCTTTGAGAGTGATGCATGCGGGTAGGACGATACGTAGTGCATATTCTGAAGGGGAGATCTGTGGCATGGTGAAGAGGATGCAGAGTCATCACATAGCATGTAGGTAGAAGAGAAGTTGAACAACGGTGGTGTTGAGCACAGGAGGAAAAAGAGAAGAGAATAGAAACTAAATGATGAAGAAGTAGAAAAGAGTATAGAAGTTGAAGAAGGCAGAGGAGACATGGAGCTGTAACAGAACATGTCAGAGACAGAGAAAGTGAGTAAAGTTTTTTAAGATTCATTCAGGGTGGTAAGGTGGTGTTAGGGAGGATTATAGTCCTCTAAATTCTATTTGGTGCTAGAAGATATTTTGGGAGTTGGTGCTTCCATATAGTGGGTGCTAGCAGGGATGACTTTAAGGATGGAAATTTATATTAAAATGTAGAAACCTGGGCTAATATTACTAGTCCTTAATATGCAAAATGTAAACTATTTGGCGATAGTTTTGTAAAAATATTCAAATTTGTAAGGATTTTATATAGTTTCTATAAAATTTTGGCGATTTATAAGGTAAAATAATTTTATTCTGTGGAATTTGGGCAAATAATTTTTAGAAAAAATGGAAATTGACGAATCTTTTTTTGGGAAAAAACATGGAAAATTAGCCCATTTGTGAAATTTAGCCCCTAAAATCATCTATGGGTGCTAGAGAAACCTAGGAGTTGGTGCGTCCATCTAGTTGGTGCTAGAGAAATCTGAGAGTTGGTGCTCTATGCAAGTTGTAGCTTTCTATCAGAGGTTGTAGCCTCATATTTGAGTTGGATCTCAAAGATTGTGATCTACATGAAAGTTGGAGCTTGAGTGACATCCTAAGAAGAAGAGGTTTTCACCCTTTATGGTTTTCCTCAGGAAAATCAGTGTCTCTGTGTATTCTGTGTGATTGATCATTGTATATCTATACATGTTAAGTTATCAGAAACACATTAAATAATAATCTATAAAGAATTAGAAAAACCAGGAAATGTTTCAATCTTATATACATAACTGACTCACGCCCCCCCCTCTCAGTTATATTTCCAACAAGATGTATGATAATTTACCACACCATAAATTCAATTCGTTGTCCCAACCTGAATCTTCATTTTCTATCAAATATTTGGATTTTGTAGCCAATTTGCACAGTCCCTAACCCCTACCAATTCTTCTCGGTTTAATTTCTAGATAAAATTCTTGGATAACATCCATCTAGATGCCTCTTCTTTCCCCCATTTCTTGTTGCATGAATAGTGACCTAACAGCTGGATGAGTCACTATGACCTTAGTATGATTCTTCGTGATGTAAGTTCTAACGTGTTTAACTACTTTATAGATAGATCAGGCTTGCTTGTCAATGGTCAGGTAATTAATATTTGGTCCTTGTAATTTGGTGTTCATTAATGAGATAGGGGCCTCATTATTTTCATCATCCTTTTGAGTAAGGACTGCAACTAATGATTGATATGAATCGAAAGTGTAGAGATAAATGTCTTTGTTGAAATCAGAAATACATAGTACAAGGGCTTGTGATATGGAATCCTTAATGTTTTTGAAATCTTATTTTCCCTCGTCATTCCATTTAAATTCAACATCCTTTCATATCATTCTCTTCAGGGATTTAACTGTTTCTTCAAAATCCGGGGTAAACTTTCTTACAAAATCAATCTTTCCAAAGAAACGTTGCATAGCCTTCTTATTATGAGGGAGCGACAATTGTGAAATTGATTTTATACTTTCAGGGTTGATATGGATACCATCCCTAGAAATTATGTGACCTAAGAGTTTTCCTTCATCGACTCCAAATATAGTCTTTTTCGGGTTCAAGGATATCCCATACTTTCGGCATATTTCAAAATTTTGGGTGAGATGGGAAATATGATCATCCTTATCCTTGGAGTAAATAGTAATATCATCTAGGTATACCACTACACATTTGTTAATTAACCCTTGAAATTCCACATCCATGGCTCTTTGGAAAGTAGCTTCTATTTTGATTCCCCATTTAGTTAAGAAGGTTGATTTCAATGTGTCCTCCTCTAATACTAACACCTGTTTGTATCCTAAGAATCCATCCAGAAGTGAGAAGATCCATGCTCCTGATACGGTCTGCAAAAGTTGTTCCATGGAGGGGACATGGTAGTTATCTTTTGTTAATCCTTTATTCATATTTATGAAATCTACACATAAGAGAATTTCCCATATTTTTTCTTGACATGTACCATATTGGCTAACCATGCAGAGTGGCTTACTTGGAATATTATATTTTCATCTAATAGTTTCTTTAGTTCTTTCTGCATCAATGGTTAGAGATATGGGTGATATGTCTACAACATTTTTTGGAAAGGCTTGACATCAGGTCTTAATGGGATAGTGTGTTGAATGATCCTGGTGTTGTATGTTTTCAAATCCTGATAAGACCATGCAAACACATCCTGATACTCTTTAAATAACCTTAGGTAGGCCTTATTTTCCCCAGGTGATGGTGATCTCCCAAGATTGATGTTTTGGGGGCTGTCAACAGTTCCTAGATTTATGACTTCATAGGATGGACATGAACTATTGGCTTTGGTAATTTTTGGTTTTTTTAATTTTTGTCGTAAGTCAAACGGATTTTCAAGACTGACTACTCCTTGAGGATTAGTGTGGAGTTTAGGTTGGGTTGGGTTAATTATTTCTATTTGGTTAGGGTCTTGATTATCCTATCCTGCAATCAGTTTTTGAAAAACTTCATCATCAATAGCCAAGTCCCTAAAATTTTCTTCATTAGTAAAAAAGGATATGATATGTTCATTTCCTTCAAACACCCTCCAGTTAGCAATGTTATCTGGGACCAAAGGTTTTTATAATAATTCTATGGTATACATTGAGGCTTCATAATACTCTAAGGGAGACAACCTTCAATTTGTTGAGGCCAAAGAATCAACCAACTTATTTTTTGATAGAGGTATGGTTGTGATATTGAACTCTAGGAAATTTTCTATCATCCTGTGAAATTCCTTCTGATAATTCCTCAAATGGGTGGAATTTCAATGGATAGTGTTCTTGACACGTCTTATGATGATTTTGAATCCCCAAAGACAATTAGTTCCTTGATGTTTAAATCAATAACTTTATTAAGTCCTTGGAACAACACCTCGTATTTGACAGTGTTGTTTGTGCATTCGAATTCCAATCTATAAGAACGAAAGAAAAAATCCTATTGGATTAATGAAAATTCATCCTTTTCGAGCCCCTTCTTGAGATTTAGATCAATCAAAATACAAAGTCCAAATTTTAGACACAAATTTTGGTATTCTCTTATCTTGTCCCACCTTTGGAAAAACAGTTTTAGTGTTGTCGGATTGAGCATGGATATTTTGTTCATACTTATTAAGTCACTCAATTATTTCAGGGATATCATGAAGTGATAACTATGAAATTTGGGAGAGAAATACTTCAAATAAACAGGGCGAGAGATTACCGAAATCAAAATCACACGAATAATTTCCTAAGAATGGAAATTTAATAGAGGAAGGTTCATTAAGGGCTTCTAGGTCTGTAACAGTATGGTTAAAATATTTTTCTTGATTGATCCTTATCATGTTGGGGTTTCCATTTAATGGTAACCATAAGTGGGACCAATCTATACTGAAATATCCATGTAATTTTTCAGAATAGTCCCTGCTTAACAACATTCCATAGGAAGATATTAGGTATATAGAAAGGTCGTGGGGGAGGTGGATGGCCCATAGTGATAATATTTGAGAACATTCAATGTAAGGTGGACTAATTCCACTATATTATTAAATAAGTTCCACTATGATAGTTAGATATAATAGATGTAAGAGGACTTCTTAGAAGGTTCCACCTCTAGAATGTTATTAGGTGGTTGGTAGCACTATATAAAAGGGTTCAATCAATGTAATAGGGTGAAGAAGAATTATTTTATTTGGAGCATGTATCTCATTAGGAGGTTACCCCCTCGAAGAGGAAAATGAACAAGAGAGGATCCCTTCCACAATAGGATCCATTGTATGGTGTTTCCCTACCTCAAGGGTTTTATTATAATAAAGAGTGGTTTTTATATATTGTTCCATATATCTATTTTGGTATTTTTGTATTTAGATCTTTGGTACTTAACAAAGTTGAATGATTCATGTTTGCATGACCTTTTTACAACCCTCTTTACAAATGAAGCATTAGAAAACGTAGGATGGAAGGAGGCCTACTCGTTCACCGATGGATTTTCAGGATACCATCAAATAAATATTGCGCTAGAAGACAAACATAAGATGAAATTTACGACAGAATGAAGAAGCTACCAGTACACCATGATGTCGTTTGGGTTAAATAATGCACCTGCTATTTTTTCTAGAGTAATTGTCGCAACATTTAAGGAGCTTATTCATAAGTTTCTTGAAGTGTACTTAGATGATTGGATTGTCTTTATCCTATTGAAATATCACATAGAAACTCTAAGGTTGATGCTTGATAGATGTAGACAATATCAGATTTCATTAAATTTGAAGAAATGTACTTTTTGTGCACCGTTTGGGATATTGTTAGGTCATATAGTATGCAAGCAGGGTTTGTTAGTTGATCCTACCAAGATAGAAGTAATTGTTAATTTTCCATCAATTGAATCAGTGAGAAAATTGAGAAAAAAATCGGGGCATATCGAATATTACAGGAAATTTATTAAAGGTTATGAACAGATTACAACTCTAATGGAGAAGTTATTGAATAAATAATATAAGTTTCAATGGAATGAAGCCTGTTGAAATGGTCTAGACGTATTAAAACAAAAGTTAATAATTGTGCCCATTCTGGTATTCTTGGATTAGAAGAAAAAATTTCACATTCATGTGGACACATCGTCGATAGCACTCAGCGTAGTGTTAGCCCAACCAGGTGAGGGAGAGTTAGATTATCCAATTGTTTTCACTAGCAAGAAGTTGTCTACAGTTGAGAAGAATTATACGACAATGGAAAAGGAAGGATTGGAAATGGTTTATTCCTTCCAGAAGTTCAGACACTATTTTTTGGGGTCCCATTTCAAGATGTATACAAACCACTCTGCACTCATATATCTAGTGAAAAAGTCAGTGTTGGGTGGGAGAATCTGCATATGGTTATTGTTGTTACAGGAGTATGATTTCAAATTTATTGTGAAGCCAGGGAAAATAAATGTAGGACCAGACCATTTGTTGCGGATACTAACAGGCGAAGATGCAGGGAACCTAGATGATAGTTTACCAAATGAAAATTTATTTTTAGTTCAAATGATAGACATCCATTTTTCATAAATTGTCCAATATTTGAGAACAAGAGTGGCCCCATCTGATATGACAATAGATCAAAAGAAACAACTAGTAGTTAAAACAACAAATTATCAGTTGATTGCAAAAACATTATACAATTTGGGTGTAGATGAGATACTGCGATGATGTGTGCTAGAGAATGAGAGACAAATGATCCTCACAGAGGCGCATGATGGAATTGTAGAAGGTCATTATGAAGGAAAGGCTACATCATATAAGATATTACAACCAGGGCTATGGTGTCCCACCCTCCATAAATACGTGAAGTAATATTTTCAAAGTGGTGATGTTTTCCAGCGAATAGGAAGACCATCGTGAAGAGATGAGATTCCTTTTAATATGCAAGTTACCTTGTAGGAATTTGAAAAATGGGTAGTGGATTTTCTCGGACCTATTAATCCACTGGCGAAAAGAATAGGATCCAAGTACATAATTACCACAACAGACTACTTGACAAGATGGGAAAATGTAGAACCAGTTACATATCGCAGTACAAATATAGTTGTGCAATTATTATTCGAGAACATAGTTACAAGGTTTGGGTGTCCTAAATCACTGATGAGAAACCATGAGACTCACTTTTTGAACAACACAATTGCAACATTGACATAATATTTATAGTAGAAGAGCACTCCATATAACCCGCAAGCTAATGGAATTTGGAGGCATTCGATAAGATATTGGAGAATGCATTGACCACGGTGTGAAACATAGGATGAGATGACTATGATTTAAGGATACCTGTAGTTATTTGGGATTATATAACTACATGAAATAATTTGACAGGACAGACACCCTTTAGATTATCATATGGTCAGGAAGCATTCATTCCCATGGAGTTTCTTGTACCAAACCTACGCATTTTTTTGATGACATACCTTATGGATTTTGGCACAGTAGAAGAAATACTATCATAGCTACTAGTGTTAGAAGAATATCGATTTATTATAGAGTTCCATCAACAAGTACAAAAGGCACATGGAAATGCATGGCATGATAGACACATCAAGAAGAAGAAGTTTCAGATAGGATATCTTGTACTTCTCTATGAAAGTAAGTTCTTATAGCACCCAGGAAAGTTTAGGATGCACTGGCTAGGGACATACATGATCAAACATGTCATTACTATCCATTTGTTATGCTAGTGTATTTTATATGTTGTCTCTGATAGTTTCCTTGTAAATATAGAATGTGACATTACTATCCATCTATCACTTCTCGTTGACTCCAAAACACTGACTTCCATCTTGCTCTCTCCAAGATGATAGTGCGATTAGAATTAGTAACCAAGAGTAGTGGAAATCAGTCCCCTTGTCTTGTGCTTCCTCGCAATCAATAAAAAAATAGTTTAACAAAACCATTGCCCAATTCATCTGGACACCCTTGACACATCGTTATGCTGCCACTATGACCATTTTTGGTACTTGATCTTTTATGTATTTCTTAATAGCTTACAAGATAAGGCTTGCATCGTAAACCTTACCATCGAGTTGCATATGTCCCTAGACACGACACATAAGGCATGAAAGATGGATAGTAATGTCGCATTCTATATTTACAAGGAAACAATTAGGGCTAGCATAGAAAACACATTGTGCATACCCACCAAGTGGTCGAGGCATACAAGCCAGTGGTGCGCTTCAAGGAAGGGTGTCACCACATGTGCATGCAAGAAAATAAATACCCACACCAATAGTGGTTGTTAGGGAACGAACCTTCCTAACTCCTCATATAGGTAGAATAATATATTTTCCATGTAATAAATTCCAATATTAATAATTCCTAAAAATAAGGAAGAACAAGTCAAATGTAAGAAGACCTAATAGAAGCTTTCGCTTCTAGAAGATATTCCTCTAGATTGTTCTTATGGGAGATAGATTTAGTATAAATAAGAGTCAAGGGTATGAGAATTTTTTTTCTAGGAGATTATTGTAATAGAGCTCTACTCTGCTAGAGTTTTTCTCCTCGAAGAGGCAATTGAACATTGCTATCATAATAAAGTTTCTCTTCCTGGTGATTATTATGATGTTCTTCTGATACTTTTCTGGATAAATCATTATTAATTTGTCATTTCTTTCCAGATATATTCTATTCTACATAATATATTTTATCAGGAATATTTTAAGTAGTATCAGAGCGCTTTCCTTGGTAGAAACTATGGGTAATTGTTTTTCAGGGTAGATACGTATTTCAATGTTTTTAAGATACATGCATAAACCTGCGGTCATGAAGTAATAAATGCAGGAAATACAAGTGGTACTTAAGCACACATCTATTGGCCACCCTTGTAACCCTTTTTGGTACCCCTTTAAGGGGTAGCGCATCAGACAACATCTGTATATGGATTGGCCTAGGCATCCTGAAGTCCTTCATAGATAAACCAATTATTCTCTTGATTGTTATAGTTTCACCGGGAATAGAACTTGGGAAGTGACTCTCTAGTACCTGGGCAGTCGATTAGTACAACTAACGATACATTCTAGCCTCCTTAGTTGGTTCCATAAGATATTGGGTCGAGTACTATTGTTGGACCCCGCACATATATCAGAGAGTTATAGCACAAGGAAAACCCTTGACTATAGATTCCCTACAAACCCTAACCCTTCATAACATAAAAAAATAAAGAACGGACAATATATATTGCAATGCAACCTTGTCGTTTGCATTGGGTTTCCACAATTACTACATATTTTTTCTTGCTAAGAATTCTATCATTTCATCTTTGTAGTATTATTTAGTTCGAAGTATAAGTCCACAGGAGTAAAAAAAAAAATTATGGAACCTCCCAATACCCTTATTTCAGACCTACCCCATTAGACTCCTTTTCCCATTCTGATCACAGTAACACCTATCAATTTTTCACTTTTTTCCCCTGCGGTCCTTCTCACTTCCGACTCCCCTTATTTGGGACCTACCCCATTAAATTTCCCTCTTCTCCCCAATCATTGTGATACCCTTCACCCTCTTCACCCCGATCATTGTGATACCCTTCACCGTAACCCTTTTTTCTAAGTGGTCCCATCCACTTCGTTCATGATGACCAACACCTGTAGCCAAGAATTGGAAGCCCACTTCAATACCTTCTCATCTCATTTCAATACTTTGTCCTCTAATTTTGAAGAGACCCAATAGGAAGTGAAAAAACTCGGTTCCCAAATGGGAAACTTAAAACAAGACATTTCTACCCAACTTGAATCCTTTGCTGCCAATATCTGCAATAAATGGAATATTTCTATAGACCTTAACTCATATGACCAACCTTTGCATCCTGAAGGTGAGACATCTTCCCATTCCCATCATTTTCAATCCCCTCCCTTTCAATGGGAACTCCTCCTTCCTCAAGTGGATGTGAACAAATTTGATGGCTCGGATCACACCAGTTGGGTTACCTAAATGGAAGACTATTTCTCTTTGTATGGAATTACTGATGAGTTATCCAAACTCGAGTATGGTGTTCTCCATCTAGATAGGGAACGTTGGAAATGGTGGAAATGGCGAAAAAATGATCACCAAGGGTATGTGGCTTGGACACAATTTGTTGCAGATATTTATGAATGCTTCGACACTGACACCCACCATTTAGGTTGGTTGACCAATTTGAAACAATTTGGCATAGTGGAAGACTTTATATTCACTTTTGAGCACTTGGATTTACACACAAAGGGAATGTATGATGCTTTTTTCTAAGAATTCTTTATTAGTGGACTCAAGGAAGATATTTTTGCACACGTCCTCATGGCTCACCCCCAGAGTTGGGTGGAAGGTACTAAAAGAGCTAAGGAAGCACAACAATTTTTCTTTGCTCAAACCAGAAAACCCTCTTTTATTCCCTGCCTTAAACCTCTCACTCCCACCCCTCCTTCCACTCCACTGAAGATCCAGAAATTGGCCAAGGCTGAAATGGTTGAATTCCAACTTAAGGGTATTTTTTATAATTGTGATGAAAAATATTTCCCTAGGAACAAGTGTAAGCAACAAAATCTCTTTAAGGCCATATCTGAAGAATTTTATGAAGAAGAGGTTGAGGATCCTCCAGTGGTCAAGTCCCATGATCCAACTGATCTGACCCCACCAGCAGACCCTTTAGAAGTTGAACTAGTCATTTCCTTGAATTCTCTCATTGGCTTCTTGGCTCCCCAAACCCTCAAGTTAATTTGATACATTAAGCATCAGAAATTCAACATCCTCAATGATAGTGGTAGCACCCATAATTTTACATGGACCGCCCATCTTGCTCATGTGGATAAATTTCTTCATCTACTCTCTCAGCACAAAATTTTCCTCAAACAATCTAAATGTTATTTTGGAGCCTTGGAAGTGGATTATTTAGGTCATATTATTGGAAAAGATGGTGTCAGGGTGGATCTAAAGAAAATTGAAGAAATTCAGTATTGGCCTCGACCTAATACTCTCAAAAGATTGTGTGGTTTTATGGTTTTAACAGGTTACTATCGCAAGTTTGTCAAGAATTATGGAAAAATTGTAGCACCTCTCATGACTCTCCTTAAAAATAATTCTTTCACTTGAACTCCAACAACTGATCAATCCTCCCAAGCATTGAAGTAGGCTATGTGCACCACTCATGTCTTAGCCCTTCCCGACTTCACAAAGACCTTTGTCCTAGAATGTGATGCTTTAAGGAGAGGAATTGGTGCAGTCCTTATGCAAGTTGGTCGACCTTTGGCCTTCACCAACAAACAACTTTCAGAGCACCATTTGGGCCAATCCATTTAAATGTTATCTATATTGTATGTAGTGGATCTATGTGTTGGAAATTTCAGTTAACAAAAAGAAAATTAGCGAATACTTGTCATTGATGGCAAGTACAGTTGTGGTTGTAGTGATGACAATAGGAATGAATAGCAGCGCAACAATAATCGAGAGGAGAAGAGTTAGTGACCGTAGGATCTTATTCAAATTTCCCTAAAGAATGAGGGCCGTCAGATCTGTAGAAGTTGCGAGAGAGATAACTCATCGGAGAATCGGGAATCGGAGTTTCACGAGTCTCATGAACAATGACAATGAAAACCCCGAAATCGCGAGACGCGATTTCGCGAATTGATCGCAGCCGTTAAATCAAGCAGGGATCTGGACCGTTCATTTGTATGGACGTGTGGCAGCCAGGAGGCTTCATCGGAGATTCGGGGATCGTGATTTCATAATGCAAAGAACACAATGCAACGAAAACCCCGATTTTGCGATATGCAAAATCCCGACTGAATCTGAACCGTCAGATCAACATGTGATCTAGATCGTTGATCCAACTCACGTCAGTAGACCAAGTCACCCAGGGACACGTGGCACAACCAGGTAATGACACGTGTCAGGCAAATCTAACACTTCAGGCACATACAAGTCATGAATCAGAGTGACACGTGGCAGGATCTAACACATGCCAAATCACGTGTGACGTCAGCAGAGGCATCGACAATCGAGATTTTGATATGTCAAGAACACACTGCAACAGAAACTTCGAAATCGCGATATGTGATTTTGCGATGCAATATGAGCCGTCGAGCTAGAAGTGATCTGGACCGTTGAATCTTTGCATGGAGTATCGGGGATCGGGAATCGACACTTTGCAATGTCAAAATCTCTTGACAACGAGAAACCCGAAACCGCGATGTGCGATTTCACGATTCAATCACAGTCGTTGAATCCAGAATGAATCTAAACCGTAGATCCTAGCCCTGGTCGGAGTTTCGAGGATCGGGTTTTGGTATTGACAAGAACATTGAACATCAGATATCGCGAAATCGCGATACGTGATTTCCCGATAAGGCATATAGCCTGTGGGCCACCCAAGAGTCAGTGGAGGACAGGTGTAAGGAGTACAGAGGAAGTCGGGAATCAGCATATCGCAGGTCCAGGGGGCATATGCACATTATCATTGTAAATCCCGAAACCTCGATGAGAGGTATGGTGGCGGTCACATGATAGCTGGTCACATGGACCATTGTGTAGCCAGAAGGGGCTAAAGCTCGGGAAAGGAGCACATCGAGGATCGGAGAATCGGGGGTTCCGAGTACATGTGCATCTCGACATTGCAAATGCTGAAATCGCGATGGGTGAAATCCCGATTTGTTCTGAACCGTTGGTTCAAGCTTGATCGGAGGGTCACTGTTCATTCTCACAGTTAACGACTGAATATGATTTCTATTAGTGAAACAGACTCATCATGAATAATTAGTTAACGTTTTAGATGATGATTCAGTTGCTGAGACAGTTGTCGTTTCTCCTGCCGAAGGAGATGAAAAGTGGAACCGTCATAACAGAATGTATAAAAGAAAACGAGTGATATTGTATGTGGTTGGTTGTTCTGTAGGGAAAAAGGAATGAAACAGTGAGAAAGGAGAAAGCAGAAGGAGTTGAGGAACAAGTTTAATGAATGTGCAGAATGAAATTAAATGAATATCTGAAGTAGAGCAGAATGATAGAGCAGAGCTGAAGCAGAGAAGAATGATAAGGGAAGAGCTGAAGCAGAGCAGAATGATAAGGCAAGCAGCAGAAGACAAGATTTACAGAACAAATTAAAATTGGTATGAACTGATTTATCTGTAAAGTTGAATTTTTATTTAATCATTGATATCCTTGGGAGGTTGGGAGGTGCTCGGGAGGACTGTTGTCCTCAGAATTTCAAGTGGGTGCTTGAACATAAGAAGTTGTAGCTTCCATCTGGTTACATCCAGAGAAACTAGGGTGGCAGGGTGGTGCTAGGGAGAACAGATGTTCTCTGTTATGCAGGTTGGAGCATGTGTAACTGGAAGTTGGTGCTTCCATCCAGTTGGTGTTGGAGTTTTCAGGGAGTTGGTGCTTCCTTCTAGTGGGTGCTAGAGAAATCAGAGAGTTGGAGCTCTCAAACAAGTTGCAGCTTGTAAAACAGAGGTAGCAGCCTC
>ML789311.1:1056054-1067741 GCA_009831015.1 Picea engelmannii
AGTTGTTCTAGTATTTCCAACACTATGGTTCCCTTATCTATTGGGGAAACACTTCCAAATTAAGACAGATCATCAGAGCCTTAAGTATTTTCTGGAGCAACGTCTTTCACCCCCAGAGAAACATAAATGGGTGAATAATCTCTTTTGATATGATTATGAGATCACTTACAAGAAATAAAAAGACAATGTGTGGGGTAGGTCGCCTACCAGTTAGATTTTCCAAGTCATTCTAAGATCCATCATTTTTTTCATGTCTCATGCTTAAATAAGGTTATTGGAACTAAGTGTCAAACTCAAACCAGTATTCATGAGTTGGATGAAGAAGGCTCCATTTGGTTGCAGCCCCAATTCATTTTGGATTAGCATGAGCGTCTTCAGATACAACTCCAAGGCTGAACCATCAAGGAAGTGTTAGTATAGTGGAAATATACAATAGATGCCACCTGGGAGCCAGCTAACATTCTGCAACAATTTCCTCATATCAAGCCTTGAGGAGAAGACATTTTTTAAGGGAGAGGGCATGTTAGGGACCTGACCTCCCTAAATTCTCATGTAGGTAGAATAATTTATTTTCCATGTAATAAAGGCCAATATTAATAAGTCCTAGAAATAATGAAGAATAAGTCAAATGTAAGAATATCTAATAGAATCTTTCACTTCTAGAATATCTTCCTCAAGATTTTTCATAAGGTATATATATTTAGTATAAATAAGAGTCGAGGGTATGGGAAGTTTTTTCTGGGAGATTATTGTAATAGAGCTCTTCTTTGCTGGAGGTTTCCCCCTCAAAGAGGAAATTGAAAATTTATATCATAATAAAGTTTATCTTTCTAGTGATTATTTTGCTGTTATTCTGATGTTCTTCTGTTACTTTTCTAGATAAATCATTATTATTATGTCATTTATTGATACATATTTTCTATTCTATATAATATATTGTATCAGGAATATTGGAGTGGCTTCCAACCCAATACAGATTGACAGAAGAGGATATGGGCCACATTATGGTTTATTGGGACAATGAGTGGAAGATTCCAATAGCAGAGATAGGGCCATCAAAGAAGTAAAAACAAAAAATACGTAAGGTCAATGAGGATGTAGAACAAAGAGATGACCAGAACAAAGGAAAGGTCCCAAAAAAAACAACTCAATAGAAAACATCGCACAATGATAGGAAGAGAAAGGAGCCATAGACAAGGATACCTAGACAACAATGGTTGAAGAACAAAGACGCTAAGGAAATGGCTATCCAAGCTTTGACCGAGGACAATTTGGAGAATATAGGAGACTAGGTAAAAGAAGTCAATAATGACGCATTTCAACATGCAACACAACAACAAGAAGATGTGAACAGGAGCATGCAGGAATAGATGGCATCATTTTGACAACTATTAGAAGCAACAAACATCGCGTTATGGAAACAAATGAAGGAGGAACAAATAACAAGCACTACCAAGATTGGAGAGGCAGGGACAACAATATCACAGTCCTTAGCAGTCGTAGGAGAATGTGTTGGATTACTGAGAGGGGGGGTGAATCGGTAATAGAGAAATTTAATCCTTTTTAACCACAATATATAAATGTTGTTTATCTTTATGATCAATTTACCAATATCATTCAACAAGTGTAGATAAATAAACCATGAACAATGAAAAATCATACACATACACATTACACCATTATTTTTATGTTTAAACCCAGTGTGAGAGAAAACTATGAAATGATTTTTCTTATATGTCTTTAAGAATTACATTCATTGGAAGCACCAACTTCCTTTGTTCTCCATATACAACTGGAAGTAGGCTCCAACCCCCTATATTTCCAGGGTATGACCTGAGGGAAGATCCAACTCACCAATTCTCTAGCTCCAACCAGAAGGAGGCTACAACCCCCTATGTTCTTCGGATACAACCGAAAGGTGGTTACCAACACCTATCCTTTCCCTGTCTAACCGCCCTGAAATACAAGTTTTAAAAAAATGATGAAACCACTGTCACATTGTCACTGTGAAATATGTCATTGTAAACCTATACCAATCTGTTCCAACAACTTGTAACCAACCTGTGTCAATAACCTATAGTCGACCTATATCAAAAACCTGTAAACAACTTGTACCATAACATGTACCAACATATACCAACAACCTGTACCAAGAAATTGTACCAACATATACTAACAACTTGGTCCAAGAATCTCCTCAATAGACCAGATCTGATAACATAGATCTCATACCCAATATCACAAGAATATCACCATGTGCATCTATGTATTTCTAGTCATGTGCCATACATGTGCATACAATGATAATCATGTGTAATAAACCATCACATGGACTAGACATCAAACCCCCACTATTATGCAACCTCAACCTATAATAACAACTTCAACAACACAACTCAACATAATCCCTCAACCATGTACCGGTAAATACAAGATATGACTCAACACTCTACCTAAAAGGATGTATCAATGATAAATACTAGACATACCAGCACTATATTTATATAGATCTAGCTCATACAGTATGTGCCATACAACCAACAACCTATCTAGGGAAAATCATCAATCTCCCATAACCATATCTCATGTAGGAAACAATATCCAACTACACATAAGAATATGACATACCTTTTTGAACCTGTAGGAAGATCTGATGTACCTGATCACTGTTGAAATTCCTAGAGACTCTGCTTAGCCTTTCCAACCTGAATCACACCTCAACCTTCACTTCTGGTAGTGCCTTGTGTGACATAGGTGAGATGTCCAGTGGGGCCTCGTGTGATAGGATTTTCTCAACTTGTGGGGGTTCCTCGTGGGACTTCTACTAGGTGACATGCGGGGATGACCCTAACTAGTGCTTTTCATGATTTCTTCATACTCCACTACAGCCACGAAACTTTGTCGTTGCTCTGTCTTCAGTTTGTAAGAATTTTTCAACTATAGATGTATCAATGAGTATCTGCAATAAAACTTTCACAATAACAAATGTTCAATGTGATCAATAGGTGCTAATGGGATACCATTGCTCTCTTATTTATACTCTCCAAGTATATTCCTCTCGGGGTTACCTTCTAACTAATTTACCCAACTTCCTTATTTTAGGGATAACCCACTTTTAACCACTTTGTCCAATTACAACCACTTTATCCATAAATAGTAAACTCACCACTTCTAGTTGCAACTAATTTATTTTTAATTATTTACTTTTTGAAACAACTTAATTCATGATTAACTCTTGGTTACAACCACTTTGACTAGTAAACTTATTTTGGGATCATCTATAATAAATTGACTTCTTTGACCTTCTAGGGGCTTCTAAATAACTCATGAGTGTTCTCCAAATTCACAAAGCCATAACTCCCAAACTGTGAGGAGTTATTTGACGTACCATATATCATCAGAAATGGAACGACATGCATTATCCATATAGAATAGTATTACCTACATAGTCACTAATATTCATTGCATTATTCCTCAAACTAACTCAGTTTCCTTAACCACATTGATGGGGCTACCGGAATTCGCTATTGGAATTGCTTCAAGGGTTGAAATCAATGAAAACCAACCCAATTAGTCAATAGAATTAAGATTTATTAAGCTAGCGACAATGATAGTTGAGTTCCCCATGATAGAAATGCAATAACATGTTAGGGAACTAGGTCACATTGACTTAGTGTTATCACAACTGCCAATGGATGTATTACAGGAATTACATATGAGCGCAATGCAAGAATTGAACATGCACATAGAGAAGACATCCAGTGAAGTAGTGAAGTTTATGATAGAAAATGTCGCATTAGAAGCGGAGTACAAAAAATTTAAACAAGAGCTTGATGAGGCCACACAGAAGGTAGAAAGAATGCAACAAGAATTCAAGAAAGTATATCAATAACTCCCAGAGGTGCAAACTGAGAAGGAGGCCCCAGTGGAAGATCAAGTCATGAATATAATTGAAGCCATTCAAGGCTTCCATGCATGAATAGTTGATATAGAAGCACGCCTTGTGGGATGTCTAGAAGCATGCCTCGCGGGACGTCTACTGGGTGATATGATTTCTTCATACTCCACTACATCCATGAAAATTTTCCATCGCTCTGTCTTCTCTTTGTTAGACGTGCACAACTATAGATGTATCAATGAGTACCAGCAATACACCTTTCAAAATAATAGATGTTAAATGTGCTCAATAGGTTCTAATAGGAGACCCTTTACCTATTATTTATACTCTCCAAGTAGGTTCCTCTAGGGGTTACCTTCTAACTAATTTACCCAACTTAATTATTTTATAGCTAACCCACTTTTAACCACTTTATCCACAAATAGTAAACTCACCACTTCTATTTGCAACTAATTTATTTTTAATTATTTTCTTCTTGCAAGAACTTAACTCATGATTAACTCATGGTTACAACCACTTTGACTAGTAAATTTCTTCTAGGAGCATATAGAATAAATTGACTTCTTTGACCTTATATGGGCTTCTAGATAACTCATGAGTGTTCTCCAACTTCACAAAACCATAACTCCCAAACTGTGTGGATTTATGTGATGTACCACATATCATCAGAAATGACATGACATGTACTATCCATCTAGAATAGTATTACCTGCATATTCATTGATCTTCATTACATTATTCCTTAAACTAACTCAGGTTCCTTAACCAAATTATTGGGGCTACTAGAATTTGGTTGCAAAATTGCTTCAAGGGTTGACATCAATGACAACCAACCCAAGTAATCAACAATATCCCCTTTTGGAATTGATGGAAACACTATGATGCAACATTGAATTCATGTCGCTCATGCTCCCCATGTGACCATCACTCCCCCTGGAAACATGCCTCTGTGGTCTATCTTTAAGCATCTAACACTATCCTCGTTCATATGATAAATCTCTCCCCCTTTGACAACATTGGAAAAGGTGACTTCTCGTTGAGGCTTATCCTTCTGACTAAATTGTCCCTGGGGTTTCTCCCCCTAACTAAACTCTCCCTGATATTGCTCCCCCTAATTGAACTATCCTCTTTTTTGTGCTTCCTCATGTAAATCTAAGACATATCAGAATAGCATTGAAAATTCATTGTGGGGTAGTAACTATGCCAAGTTTCTGGCAAAGATACTCAAAATATTCCCTTGGAATAGGATTTTTGAAGATGTATGTAATGTGTTCTTTACTACCAACATACTCAACTCAAATGTTCTTCTCTGCAACCTATTCCCATAGAAAATGAAACTTGATTGGAATGTGCTTCGTCTTGGAGTGTGTTATCACACTAAATTGCCTTGGGTATTTTAGTTTGTTTTTATCCTTTTTTAAGCCTTATATTTTAGATTTTTAAAGTTTCATCCCTTCAAATTTTATGTTTGGTAGGACCCCTTAGATGATTAAAGTTTTGAGTCATAGCTCTAGTTTGATCCTCGAATTGATTTTTGGACTTAAACCATTTTTAGTTTTGGACCCATTCATGATTTGTCATTAGGATCGATCCCTCCCTTCCCATGACCAGACTGATGTGACACACCATTCTCCTCACTCATGACCTCGTGGGCATCACTTTCTATCCTTGAGTACCTATCCAATCATTTTTAAAACTAGAGCGTTGCTCACTCATCAGGCGGTTCCGTAGCGCCTTACCCGTTCATCATGATTTCCACTATGAGTTATGATTACCATGACTAATGTCATGTTCCTTGTTTTCAGTGCCAGGAATTGGTTAAAGATACCTCCAAGATCTCACATTTACGAGCCCTAATAACAGTTTTTGATTTGAAAATTCATGAATTTTGCGCTGCTCAAACTCTTAGTTTTGACCAGGCGACAACGATGCGACCAAATTTGATGATGAGGTAGATTCGAGGGACAAAATGTTCATAAATCCATACTGGGATTTCCCTAAAGATTCAAACAGGTGTCTACTCCATAGGTATCCCATGTTACCTCCTCTGCATATTAGTTTTCACAAAAAATTAGCGCTGAGGATTTGGTTTATCGAGCTTGCACAGTTGTAATGGAATCATCTTCGCATGATATCCTTTTCTCCTTTATTTTCAAACCTGTGAACTCCATTTCCTATACCTAGGTCTTATTACTTATGTCTGCCATAGTCATTGAGGTTGAAAGAACCTAAATAGCCTATCCTCTGCATACGCATCATACTACCTAGAGGCGCTGCTTAAACTCTCTGTGTCTCCCCTTCTTCCTTTCATTTTGGAGTTAAGAATTTTTACTCAGTTACAAAGGGACGGTTACAGATTACCCCCTCACTATCCACACTCTCAAATACTTGTACAAATACAAGGGTGTAATTCCCACAGTCAAGCTTGGCTTACTAGCACCAGTCTGTTTTAAAAGGTCGGCCTTGTACATTTGAAGCCCGATTTTAAGTCTTCCTGGTTATTACTATCCCATAAGACTTTAAAAGCTCTCATTCTAAGCCATGGAGACACCTCAATCAACGAAGAGACACAAAGGTGGAAAGGTGGTTAGGACAGAACCCGTGGACATGCATCTTTTTTATACAGAGCCCATCACAAAAGAGATTTTTCAAAGAGTGGGATGCCTCTCTTTCTGCTAGAATATGCAGAGAGGCCATCCAGAGGTGACAAGATAGTTTTCATTAAATTTTGATGGTAGGAGAACCAACAATGGGGATTTGGAATTTGAGGTGACTGAAGCCTATATCTTAGCTGCAACATGAATCCCCATTACAGGTGAAAAGTGGTTCAAAGCCATGGATTTGAATTCAGCCTATGCCAAAGATATTTTTAAACCTGAACATCAAGCCAGTGATTTGTCTAAAGGTGTGCCAAGGAGTCAATTGATTGAACAGTTTGACAGAATATTGAAGATCATCCAGAGATCATTTACATGTGAAGGGAGATTTAATACATTGTACCAGTACCATATAATTCCTTTACTTCATTTTACTGGTAAAGTTGAAATGAATATCCCTTATTATTGGTTAAGGAGCATAGGTAAGATGTCAGACAAGATTCAATCCAAATCTAAGGATGTGGATTATAGACTTTTCCACTCTGGATTGATTAGAATGCTAGTCTCTGAGGAATTGGGTAAGAAAGAGATTTCATGGGAGAATTTTGTTGTTACTTCTCATTTCAAGTTGGATCTACCATCTACTCCTCAATCATGGAATGCAAGTCCATTATCACCCACCAGTGTTTTTAAAGCAGGGACCAGTAGGAAGAGAAAGGGCAGAGCCCCTTTTCAAGTTTCGAAGGTTAGCAAGCAGGTCACAGGAGATGAGGAAGAAGATTGTCCTTCCCCACAAAGAGTTTTTTCACCACCTCCTCCACTAGGGTTAGAAGAGGTTCCTTCTTCTACCAAAACTACATCCAAGAAAGGGAAGAAGCTACACTTCCCCTCTTCTCCTCCAGTAGTCAATACCAAGGGCTGAAGACCTTTCACAAGATCATCAATTCCTCAGGAAGTTGTTGAAGAACACTCTCTACCCGAGATCCCTATACAACATAAGAAGGGTAAAGGCATTAGAAAGCCTATGGAAAGAAAAGAGGAAACCTCTGTGCAAAAGAGGAAGGATAAAATCAAAGCCACCAAGAAGCTTGATGAAGTAGACAAGGTAATCCCTATGTAGATAGAAGAGGATACTGAGAAAAATCCTATTGAGACTGTGCATGTCACTTCTCCACCTGACAGTCAGACCTTCAAAATACATATCAAGCAACTTAGGGATGCAAGAAAAGAGGTGGCTCAATTGAAAACAGAGGCCATGTCTGACAGGGTGAAAATGAAAGAGCTCATGGATGGATACAGCCATACCCTTGACTTGTCGAGGTTTGCAGCAAGAAAGGCCCATCCCCTTCACAGGAAGCTCCAGAACCTTTATAGGCAGAATAGAGTTTTACAATCTCAAAACAGGAAATTCAAGGCAGAGTTGCAACATTTTCCAGATGAAGTAGGTCAAAGAAACTTGCAGGCATTGTTTGAAGCTACCATTGAGAAAGAGACATCGGTAGTCAAAGAGAGCACAAACCCACTGAAAAAGACAGTCATTGCTAAGAATAAGAAGCCTACTGTGCGAAATGAATATCCTCCTTCTACCAGAAAGAGTGTGAGGTTAAGTGTCAAGGTAACAAAATAGTTGGTGAAAGGTGAGCCCCATTTTTTAGGATGTTTCCTTTTTGAGAGGTTAAATTGTTTTTCAAATGCTACCTATGCCATCTATACAAGATTCTAAGTGTTTAATTATTAGAGTTTTGGGATTTTGCAAAGTGCTAACTCCCTCAGTGGTAAAATGCACTACCTATAGTATTGCCAAGTCACCTAAGTATAATGGGTTTAACACTATGCAAGGCCACTACTTGCTCTGCACATGTTCAAGATTGGAGGCGTTGCGTTCTTTGACAGTGCTACCTAAAACTGCACACAAACGCAACATAAGTGGTGCTACCTACAAGCGCTACCTAATATTTGGCAGAGAATAAACCTGCGCACAGATGCAGCATAAGTGGCGCTACCTAATATCTGGCAGAGAACAGAGTATGCACACAGACGCAACATAGTGGCGCTACGTAATTTCTCTACCTAATATTTCACTGAGAACAAAGGTTTGTACACATACGCAGCACAGTGGCGCTACCTAAATGCGCTACCTTTTCTACTTGCCCAGTTGTGAAGTAAGCTACTCAAACTACTACCTAAAGAAGCTACCAATAGACACCAGGGATTCAGGAGGGCTAAGCTAACAACTTTTGGATAGCTAATGATGGAGAATATTGTAGAAACAACAACTGGCATCATCAGGACAACCACATGCTTTTGAAAGACACATGGTAAACAAGGATTTTCACAGCAAGAAGGAATCAAGTCATCTTGAATGTTGATTGGATTAGTCACCAACATTTTCCTATTTTATAGCATAGGTTGTTAACTAAGTTGTTAGATCAAATAAATGTTTAGAGATTTTCAAGGGAAGGAGACTAGCTCGTACCTCCAACGGTTGCCTCCCTTTTGTTATTAATAGATATATCAAATGCTTTAGTTGGCTTAGATGGTTCAGAAAGGCTCCCTGAGACTGTAATATTTTGATGAAGTGACTGTGATCTAGCTATGTACTGGACTTAAGACATTTTGGCTAATAGAAATCATCTTCTCTTTTAGCTTGTTTTCTTCTGATGCTAAATGTTCATTCTTTGAATGATTGTGATGATGTTATAGTGGATGTTTGATCATTATATTATCATGATGTTTATTTAGCTTCCTTAGTTTCTGAGTTCAAGAAGATCTTGTGTTAAGAAAAATTCTTCCTTAAGATTTTGTATACCTGATGTTTACAGTAGCGCCTACATTCCTCTTATTCAAGTCTTCCCCCTATTCATACTTACTCCCAAATTACTGATTGAAGTTAGCCAAGACCTTGATTGTTGGTGCATGCTAGCCCTATTTTCTGAGTTCGAATATTATCATTTTGAGTCTTTTTCCATTTGACCCTTTAAAACACTCTTACATTCACATATAATCTGATGGGTACTGGGCTTGCCTTCCATGCAATCTGAAGGTGATTCCTAGTTCTAAAATTCTTGGTATCGTTGTTGGGGAACAATTTGAATACTTTTCCATGGGATTAGATGACACGGTATACTAGTCCTAAAGGTGCATTAGAACTCAGTATCTTGAAGATTGCAGCTTCCACCTGGCGACTCTATTGTTTCAGCTCTGGCACCTAAAGGCAGACATACGAGATCAAATCCACAACTACCTTTGGTTCCATCTGAGGCTGACCCTGAGAAAATAATCAAGAAGGGAAAATCATCTCTAAAACGTTTTTCTGCTGCTGCTACAAGTGCTTCTGGTCGGTTCCATGATTCCACTCTTGATACTCCAGTTGTTTTATCAAGTAAGCTTTCTTTACCTTCTACTGAAGTATCTAAGAAACTTGATTTTGAAGAGTTTCCTGTTGAATACTCTTCCTTTGAAACTGAATTGAAAGAAGAAAACATTGACATATTCTCTTCCCTTGACATTGAAAAGTGTTACAGTCTTGATAGTTTTGAAGATTTCCCCACTTTAGGTGTTATCCACATTTTTGGGTTATCGAGATGATATTATGATCATGTCATGATAATGGAAGATCAAACTCTTCATTAAGAAAATTTTCCTGAAGAAGGTTACACTTGTCATTTTCTCAAAATCATATTTTGAAAATAGTTCGCAGGCTGCATATATACTCTCCTGCAAGAATCCTTCATTCCCGCAGGCTGCATTAAGCTTGACTGCGAACTTCTCGCACTGTGTCAATGGCCACGGTGCGAACATGTCTCTAAAGAAGGAAAATGAATAAGCTCTCGATCCCTCTAGAAGGAATCTTCTAGAAGGGTGAGTTGGAGTTCGAATGGTTGGCAAAATACTGACTTCCCAGATATCTTGGGATCATTCCCTATCCAAGTAACTAATCAATCTTCTCCTATATATTGAAGAGATTGCTCATGGAAATGGTAAACGAGAGAACTAGAGAAGATAGAAGCAAGCTATCAAGAGATTGATTGGAGAATTGGTGCAAGACTGTATGGAGGACTGATGCTACAGCAGCAAGAGACAACAACAAGGTCATCATATGTGGTTGAACTTCTTCATGCATGAGCAAGTGTGTGTGTCAAAGCTAGGAGCCATCGAAAGGAGACCTACGACATCAAGGCTCAGGTTGTAAGTTTATCTTTCATTAATGCAATACAATAATATGTCCCTTTCCCATAATGATGATGTCATCTTATTACATGATTCCTTGATCACATGTATAGACTAGGTATTGAATACATTAATCTACATTTGCTGTGATTGGTTTGTGTTGTTGTGATTGGAACGACGCAAGAGCATCGGAGCAGAGCAAGGAACAACAGAGATTAAAGGAGAGTGTTCATAAGGTATGTCTGCCATCCATTTCTCTTAGTTCATTTCAATAGTCTAGATCTAGGGAAAGGGTAGTATTCTGTCACATTTTGTTCCAGATCCAGGTGGATCTGGGGAGATTGGTCTATGTCCGCACTCACGAATTTATCCAGAAACAAAATTGGTGACTCACTGGGGAATGTCCCTTTGTCATTTTTGGTTTCTTGAACTTTCTGTGGCCATTTTCTCTTGTTTCTTTTTTCTCTTGATTTGTAAACTTCTGAGTCCTCAGGATACCCTGAGAGACCTTCTGGGTTAAAGAACCAGTTTGAATTTTGTTTGATTTTTCAAATATTTCTTTACTTTCATGGATTCCCGCACTGTGCTAATTATTAGCTTGTGAGAACCCTTATAGTTCGCATCTTGAGTATATACTCCAGTGCGAACTGTTCGCATCCTGCACTTAACTGGCCTGCGAGAATTTGAGTTTCTTGCACTGTGTCCAAGGCTTGCCTGCGGGCAGATTTTGAAAATTTTTGAAATCAAGTTTTGACTTTTGCAATAGCTCAGTAAGGTTGATTCAAGTCTTTTTGACACTTCATCTCACTGGTTTACATATCTTTTGCTTCACTTGTTTGCTGGATCTGATCTAGGGTTTCTAGGCTTTTCTTGCTTTGATAACTTGACTTTCATCCTTTAGCCCTTATTGGCATTTTTCTTCTCTCTGATTACTGGAGTTGAATGTGTTGTGTTGGTTAAAGATCAGTGATTGATTGGAAGTTAAGAATTTGGTGTTTCTTAGTTGATTGTTGTTTCAAAAG
>ML789311.1:1078369-1106880 GCA_009831015.1 Picea engelmannii
AAGTTCTCGATCCTTCTAGAAGGAATCTTCTAGAAGGGTGAGTTGGAGTTCGAATGGTTGGCAAAATACTGACTTCCCAGATATCTTGGGATCATTCCCTATCCAAGTAACTAATCAATCTTCTCCTATATATTGAAGAGATTTCTCATGGAAATGGTAAACGAGAGAACTAGAGAAGATAGAAGCAAGCTAGCAAGAGATTGATTGGAGAATTGGTGCAAGACTGTATGGAGGACTGATGCTACAGCAGCAAGAGACAACAACAAGGTCATCATATGTGGTTGAACTTCTTCATGCATGAGCAAGTGTGTGTGTCAAAGCTAGGAGCCATCGAAAGGAGACATATGACATCAAGGCTCAGGTTGTAAGTTTCTCTTTCATTAATGCAATACAGTAATATGTCCCTTTCCCATAATGATGATGCCATCTTATTACATGATTCCTTGATCACATGTATAGACTAGGTATTGAATACATTAATCTGCATTTGCTGTGATTGGTTTGTGTTGTTGTGATTGGAACGACGCAAGAGCATCAGAGAAGAGCAAGGAACAACAGAGATTAAAGGAGAGTGTTCATAAGGTATGTCCACCATCCATTTCTCTTAGTTCATTTCAATAGTCTAGATCTAGGGAAAGGGTAGTATTCTGTCACGTTTTGTTCTAGATCCAGGTGGATCTGGGGAGATTGGTCTGTGTCCGCACTCACGAATTTATCCAGAAACATTAGGTTTTGCTACTCCTCTTTCTGTTAAAACTTTGTTGCCAAAGAAGTTGAAATTGAATCCCCTTTATAGACCTTGTCATCTTCTTCCAAGAATCATCCTTCTACTGTGAAAATTGAAAACCCCCTTGCATATTTTTCTACTTCTCCAAATCTGCACACAGCCAAGTCTCCTTCTCTTTCTTGTTCACCAAGAGTTCGAAATCAAATGGAAATTGTTAACCCCCCTGCAAATAGGATGGATGCCATGGTGGCTTCAAGATACGCTCCTCTAGTGTTACCTCAGCCATTGAATGCTCTACCTCCTAGAGATTATTTGAAATACATGCCTAAGTTTACAGGAGAAGAAGATATAACAGTTGAGGAACATCTTACTTCTTTCTACAGCTATGCAGATAACCAAAATATTGAAAATGAATATGTTTGGATGAGTGTTTTCATCCAAATCCTTTTTGGTGAGGCTAGGAAGTGGTTTAGGGTTCTATCCCCTAGATCCATTACTAGTATTGAAGCATTGGATGAATCCTTCTTGAGGCATTGGGGGGACAAAAAGGACTTTTTGTACTACATCACTGAATTCAGATCCCTAAAAAGGAAAGAAGGAGAATCTATCTCTGACTTTTCTAAAAGATTTAGCAAAATGTACAACAAGATGAGCTGACCAAATTAGTAAAATATCTTTCTACTGAAATTGAGAAGTTAAAATCAGAAGGGAAACAGACATATAGAAATGCTCAAAACGTTGACATTAAAGGTGACTGTAGGATACCAAATAATTCTCCCCAAATATTTTCCATAGATCCCAAAAATAGAGAGAGAGATGATCAGAGGGTACAAGTTCCTTTGCAAAATAATTTGGTTGATGATGAAGAAGAAGAGGAGGTATAATTTGATCCTGAGATTCACTGCTTAGGTGACACATCCCCATCCCCACACTTGACTCAATCCTCTTATGAGCAATCTTTAATGGATATTCAAATAAATGAATTAAGTAAGGGAGAGAAAGCAAAAGAAAATTCTAGTAGATATAATATGAGATCTAAGAAGAATGAAGAAAAAACAGATCCCCCTAATCAACCTGCTCAAAGTGAATATTTTTTCAAGGCTGTGTCAATGAGCAGTAAGGAAAAAGACTCTCAAAGCCCATAAGTTCTGATCAGAAATCCTTTTCCTGAAACCAAAGAGATCTTGAAACCTTATTCTTCTTTCAATTTTGAGAATGAGATCCAAAAAATAAAGATCCATGTACCTTTTTTGGAATTGATAAAAAAATGAAGAATTTAAAAAATATCTATCCAGAATGCTACAGCCTGAATCATCTCCAAATGCCATTAATTCAGTAAATCTACAAGATGAAAAACTAGTTGTGATTTTAGGTCCTTTGATAGAAGACATAGATGATTCATCCCCACCTTTCTATACCTCACTGAATATACATGATAAGGTGTTGCACAATTGTCTCATTGATTCAAGGGCATCCCACAATCTTATGCCAAAATCTGTTATGGATGAACTTGGGTTAGAAATCACAAAGACTTATCATGACTTATATTCTTTTGACTCCAGAAAAGTGAAGTGTCTTGGATTCATTAAGGATATGGTGGTGACCTTATTTCAGTTACCCATGAAGAGTATACTTATGGATATCATAGTTGTTGATGTTCCCCCCAAGTTTGGCATGCTCTTGTGAAGATCCTGGATAAAAATACTTGGGGTAACCTTGCAGATGGATCTCTCTTATGCCACTATTCCCGTTTTTGGGGGAGATCATAGAAGAATTTACAAGGAAGCTCAATTGGCTTACATCATTAGTGATGAAGAAAACCCCACAAATCACCTTGTTTTTTCTTTTGATACATATCTGGGATCTAGCATTTTGTAGCTCATTGACGCTCCTGAAGCCCCTCTAGAAATCAGAAAACAATCTGTTACCTTTTCTGAGGAGCCTCTTCTAACCACTTTGGTATGGAAGATGTTCTTTGATGGAGCCTCTTCTAAGGAAGGTGTTGGTGTTGGGGTGGTCTTTGTTTCACCAACTCAAGAAACTATATCTTTGTCATATAAACTAGAATTCAAAACTACTAATAATGTGGCAGAATATGAATCTCTTGTCTTGGGACTGAGGGATGCTAAAGACATGGGAATAGAAGAGCTATCAGTATTTGGGGATGATGAATTAATAGTCCATCAGATTAAAAATCTTTATCAAACAAATCGCCCTACGCTTAGATCTTACAGAAATGAAGTATGGGACTTGGTGGACAGTTTTTTCTCTTCTTTTAACATATCATTTTTTCATAGAGAAGAGAATAGCATGGTTGATTCTTTGGATTCCAGCAGGGTTGAAGCTATAAAAACATTGTCACTTCCTAGATACAAAAAAGAGGTTCAATCTTTTCTGGGAAAAAATAATTTTTTGAGAACATTTGTGTAAAATTTTGCTGAGATGGTTAAGTATATCACAACCATGTTGAGGAAGGATAGTGAAATCAAATGGACTACTGAGTCCCACTATTGTTTTGATCAAATAAAGAAATCATTGACTGAAGCCCCGGTTCTTGTCAACCCAGACTACTCGAAGGACTTTCTTATTTTTTCTTTTTCCTCTTTTGATACAGTAGCAACAATCCTATTGTAGAAGAATGTTGAAGGCTTAGAGTAGCTCATTTCTTTTATCAGTAGGGCATTGAGAGATGCTAAATTAAAATATGACATCATGGACAAGCAAGCCTATGCATTGGTTAAATCTCTTAAGTCATTCAGATTTTATGTCCTACATTCAAGAGTTATTGCTTATGTCCCATCATCTATTGTAAAAGAAATTTTTATTTAGCCTGATATAGACGGAAAAAGGAGCAAGCGGATTGTTAAATTACTTGAATTTGATTTGGAAATTAAGCCTACTAAATTGATTAAAGGTTAGGGTTTAGCCAAGCTCTTGGCTTAATCAAATTTCTCAACATTGGGGGTGAATTTCATCCACTCATGTTCATAAAATCTGCAGGCTAAATTAACTGATAAAGGTTCTCAAATCATCTCTGCATTGACAAATTGTAGTTGGTACAAGGACATTATATTTTTCCTGCAGAATTTACAACTTCCAAATGCTATGGAAAGAAACAAGGTAAGAGCCTTAAAACTCAAATCAATAAAATGTTGCCTTGTTGATCAAGTTTTGTATTGGAAGGATCCACTAGGAGTGATTTTGGGATGCCTATACCCCCAAGAAGCCCAAAAGATTATGTCTGATTTTCATGACAGTTTATGTGGCAGGCATCATTATTGGAGAACCACAACATATAAGATCCTCAGGGCTGGGTATTTTTGGCCTATTTTTTTCAATGGTGTTTTTGCTAAGATTAGAGCCTGTGCTAAGTGTCAGAAGTTCTCTGGAAAGAAATAGCTTAAGTCTTTTCCATTAAATCCTGTGGAAGTTTCAGGACCTTTCTAGCAGTGGGGCCTAGATTTTATTGGGGAAATTCATCCCACTTCCAGTGGTCAATATAGATGGATCTTGACTTCTACAGATTGCTTTACTAAATGGATTAAAGCTATCCCTACAAGGAATGCTTCCCACAAAGTGATCATTGGTTTCCTTGAAGACATCATGGCAAGGTTTGGGTGTCCTGATAGAATCGTCACTAATAATGTTTCACCTTTCAAGTTTAAACCATTGATTCAGTTATGTGAATAGTTTGGGATCACTTTGATTCATTCTACCCCTTACTACCCTCGTGGAAACGGGATTGCAGAATCCTCAAACAAAAGCATTATAAATATTATTAAAAATTTGTTAGAGGATAAAAAAAAGGCATGGGACTCAAAACTCAAATTTTCTCTATGGGATAATAGAGTGACGGTAAAAAGGTCCCTGGGACTTTCCCCTTTCCAGTTGGTGTATGGAGTTGAAGCAATTTTTCCTTCTCATCTTGCCTTACTTGTGGAAAAATTCTTCCAAGATTACCAAGGGGAGCCTGATCATATGATCAGAAGGATTCAGGAGTTGGTTGAAGTGTAGCAGACTCGAGAGAATCTTGTAGACAAAGCATATGACCATCAATTGAAGATCAAGTAGGCTTTCGACAAAAAAGTGAACAAGGAGGATTTTCAATTTGGCGATCTGGTGCTAAAGTGGGATGCACCTAAGCAAGATAAGGGAAAGCACAATAAATTTGAATCTTTATGGATCGATTCTTTCAAAATATATGATCTATTCTCTAATAACACATTCAAGTTGCAGAATATGGAGAATGAAGAGGTTTTTGGTGTCCCTGTCAATGAGCATTTCATGAAAAAGTACTTTACTTGAGCCTCAAGTGGCTCTTCATGTCATTGTAAATATCATTTTATTTTTACTTTTGTTTCAATAAATGACCCCATAGCCCTAGGATAAGGCACTAAGTCTACTCATTCTTGCCATCCCACCGGGGGAATGCCATCCCCTGTGGAGAAAATGTTATCACACTAAATTGCCTTGGGTCTTTTAGTTTTTTTTTATCCTTTTTCAAGCCTTAGATTTTAAATTTTTTAAGTTTCATCCCTTTAAATTTTATGTTTGGTAGGACCCCTTAGATGATTAAAGTTTTGATTCATATCTCTAGTTTGATCCTCAAATTGATTTTTGGACTTCAACCCTTTTTAGTTAATGACTTAAGTTTTGGACCCCTTCATGATTTGTCATTAGGATAGTTCCCTCCCCTCCCATGACCAGACTGTTGTAACACACCATTCTCCTCACTCATGACCTCGTGGGCATGACTTGTTGTCCTTTCTTACCTATCCAAACATTTTTAAAACTGGAGCGTTGCTCACTCATCAGGCAGTTTCGTAACGCCTTACCCATTCATCATGATTTCCACCAAGAGTTATGATTACCATGATTGATGGCATGTTCCTTGTTTTCAGTGCTAGGATTTGGTTAAAGATACCTCCAAGATCTCACATTTACGATACCTGATAATGGTTTTTGATTTGAAAATTCATGAATGTTGTGTTGCTCAAACTCATAGTTCTGACTAGATGACAACGGTGCTACCAAATTTGATGCTGAGGTAGATTCGAGGGCCAAAATGTTCGCAAATTCATCCTAATATTTCATTGAATATTCCAACAGGTGTCTACTCCACAGGTATCCCATGTTGTCTCCTCTACATATTAGTTTTCACAAAAAATTAGCGCTCAAGCTTTGGTTTATCGAGCTTGCACAATTGTAAGGGACTCATCTTCGCATGATAGCCTTGTCTCCTTTCTTTTCAAAACTGTGAACTCCATTGCATGTACCTAGGTCTAATTACTTTTTTCCATCATAGTCATTGAGGTTGCAAGCATATAAATAGCCTATCCTCTGCATATGCATCGCGCTACCCAAACGCACTGCTTAAACTCTTTGTGTTTCCTCTGCTTCCTTTCATTTTGGAGTTAAGTGTTTTTACTCAGTTACAAAGGGCCAATTACAGATTAACCCCTCACTGTATACACTCTCAAATACCTGTACAAATACAAGGGTGTAATTCCCACAGTCAATCTTGGCTTACTGGCACCAGTCTGTTTTAAAAGGTCAACCTTGTACATTTGAATCCTGATTTTAAGTATACCTTTAAAATCTCTCATTCTAAGCCATGGAGACTCCTCAATTGAGGAAGACACATAAAGGTGGCAAGGTGGTTAGGAAATAACCTATGGACATGCATCTTTTTGATATAAATCCCATGGAAAGAGAGGTTTTTCAAAGAGTGGGATGCCTCTCTTTTTGACAAAATATGCAAAGAGGCCATCCAGAGGTGACAATACAATGTGCATTACATTTTGATGGCAGAAGAACCAAGGTTGGGGATTTGGAATTTGAGGTGACTGAAGCCTCTATCTCAGTTGCAACAGGAATCTCCATTACAGGTGAAAAGTGGTTCAAATCCATGGCTTTGAGTTCAGCCTATGCAAAATATCTTTTTAAACCTGAACATCAAGCTAGTGATTTGTCTAAAGGTGTGCCAAGGAGTCAATTGATTGAACAATTTGATAGAATATTGAAGATCATCCAGAGATATTTTACATGTGAAGGGAGATTCAACACATTGTATCAGTACCATATAAGGATTTTTCTTCATTTTACTGGTAAAGTTGAAATGAATATCCCCTATTATTTGTTAAGGATAATAGGTAATATGTCATACAGGATTCAATCCAAATCTAAGGATGTGGATTCTAGCCTTTTCCACTCTAGATTGATCAGAATGCTAGTCTCTGAGGAATTGGGTAAGAAAGAGATTTCATGGGAGCATTTTGTTGTTACTTATCATTTCAAGTTGGATCTAGCATATACTCCTCAATCATGGAATGCAAGTCCATTATCACCCACCAGTGATATTAAAGAAGGGACCAGTAGGAAGAGAAAGGGAAGATCCCTCGTTCAAGTTTCAAAGGTTAGAAAGCAGGTCACAAGAGCTGAGGAGGAAGATTGTCCTTCCCCACAAAGATATTTTTCACCACCTCCTCCACCAGGGTTCGAAGAGGTTCCTTCTTCTACCAAAACTACATCTAAGAAATGGAAGAAGCTACACTTCCCCTCTTCTCCTCCAACATTCAATACCAAGCGTCAAAGACCTTTCTCAAGAAAATCAATTCCTGGGGAATTTTTTGAAGAATAATATCTACCTGAGATCCCTGTACAAAAGAAGAAGGGTAAAGGCATTGGAAATCCTATGAAAAGAAAAGAGGAAACCCCTGTGAAAAAGAAGAAGGATAAAAGAAAAGCCACCAAGAAGCCTAATGAAGTAGACAAGGAAATACTTATGCAGATGGAAGAGGAGACTGAGAAAAAACCTATTGAGACTGTGTATGTCACTTCTCCACCTGACAGTCAGACCTTCAAAATACTTATTGTTATAACCCTAAATTGCACCATCCATGCTTACCTGGCATCAGGCCAACTCATTGCCCTTCATTGCCAAAGCCATGCTGAACAGACTCTTCAAAAACCTCTTAAAACAAGTAACCCGCGCCCTAACCCATTACTGGGCGCGTTGGAACATTGGCAGGCCTTATAATGCATGCGTTGGAACGCGGGATGGCCCACTGTAGAACACGTTTACCTAACAAAGAAAAAAATCAGGAAATTTTCCGCCGGGATGAAAAGCTTTGGGTTAGTTAACTGGAACTCCCAGCCATGCATGGTCGACAGTTCGTCTAAAACCCTAGCTCCTTATAGCCTATAAAAGAAGGGGTAGGGGTACTATTCAAAGGAGGAAAATCATAGCAAAGAAACTCTGCCCAATTGCCGAATCCATTTTGTCCCAACCCTTTAGCCTTTCCTCAAGCTTTAGGAGAATTCAAGCAAAGCAGTTGGAGGACAAAGAAGAGGAGGATCCCAGGATCAGGATCAAGGAACGGTGGCCGGTCTCTATCATCATTGTAAGTTGATTCATCTTGAGATTAATAAAAAGATACGTTTCCCGTCCCAAATGCACGAGTCTTATGTGTTTCATTTGATTTATGTTTAATCTCTAATCCTCTAGTAGAACAATAGCATGCATGCATAGTTTTGTCTTGATTGCAGGATCGCTTTGTGGAAGGAGCAGCAGAAGCAATGGGATAAAGCTCAATGGAGTATCTACACCAACCGTCGATAAAAAGGTTAGTTGGTTCTTCCCATGTTTGCATGTGAAAAAGGGTTTTAGGTTTGGGGTAGAAGGTTAAAAGTAATTCTTGAAGGGTCATGATCTGCATGCAAGTTTAAACCCTGGCTTGTTAGTCCATAGGGTATAATTTCCCAACAACAGAATTGGCGACTCCACTGGGGATATTTATTCTTAGGGTTTCGGATTTCATTGAAGGTTTTTGGGTAGTTTAAAGAAGTAGAGTTTCAGTTTCTTTGTTTATTTGTTTTCTGTTAGGTCAAAGCTAGCAGGGAACCTGGTTATCAATACCAATTTTTCCTTGATTGTTGCTTGACATACTTTCTCAGGACACACAGAGGTACACGCGGCCTGTAGAAGGCCTGCCCGCGTGTAACGCGTGCCCTAACCTTCTTCAGCCCGCGTTTGAACGCCTGCTTTAGTGGTTTCAGTAGCGTGTAGAGTCCAGGAAGCTTAAGAGGCAGTCTCCTCTGCCCTGTCAGAATTTTTACCTTCTCAGGGGGCTTTCTGGATCCTGTCTGGGTCTTGATTGGTTTATTGTCTTTCTTTCAGTCTTCCTTATTGTGTTGGTTATTCTTTGCATTTGATTTCCTTGTGAAAATTTTCCTTTTCTGTTAAGATAGAAGCATCCAAGCCTTTCAGAGACCCTGGTTGTCAATACCAGAGGCCTCTTTCAGGTCTGGGCTGCCTGTGTTTGATTTTTCCTTTGATTTTATAACTACACGTGGGTTGTTTCAGTTCTTCTCGTGGGTACTCGCATGTTGTTATAGCTCAGCACACGTTTGAATGCGTGCTGTCTCAGTGACAGTCGCGGGCCTGTCTGGTGACCTTTCAGCCTGGGTGGGGCAGTCATCCGCTCCTGTGGTGAGAAGTGTTCCTTTCAGGGTTTGGAGTCTAGGGTGCACAGTCAGTAAGTTAGGGCCTCATATCCTTAGCTTGTGTTTTCCTTACTTAAGGTTTTGATAGGAAAGACAAAAGGAAAAATTTGTTGTTTTATGGTTTTTAGACAAGTGTTAGAATTGGTGCTTTCTGGATTGCTTTTTTGCATCTCTGCTCTGATTCTTTTGCGATCTGCACTTTAAGCCAGAACTTTATTTTGTTTTCTTGGTTTTTGCTTGTCGTCATTTTCCCTTTATTGCGTCATTTTGCAATTGAATAAAAATATATATATATCTTGTTTCATTTTCTTCTTGGTTTGAATATTGTGTTGTTGCATCAGTAGCTAGGAAGAAGTCTTGTTGCATAAGTTTTTGCAGTGCATTTGGAGTATAAGTAGCTCACAGATCTGAGTGAAAGTCCTTTATGTTTACTGCATGAGATCTTAGTAAATATGAAAAGAAAAGAAGTCTTTCTTGTCGAAAAGTTGTTGGTTTTGCATTGTTAGTAAAAGTTTTGTTTCCAAGCATTTCTTGTTCTTTGAGTCTTTACACACCATCAGTTTCACCATCATACCTTGTGACTTAAAAAATCCCATTAAAAGCAATGCCAATTAAAATCAAATAGACTTTTGTTTGTAGGGTGCATACACTAGCTCGGGACTAGGGCCTTGGAATAGGTTGGAGAGTAAATTTCTCCAAGGCCACTCAAAACCAAACATTGGAGTCTGTCAATAGGGAGTGTAGAAGTCCAGTTACGGAAAGTTATCCGAGACCCCCCTCTAATACAGGGGCTAAACACGAGGTCACATAAGGAAAGGTGGTGGAGATAACCCCTCCAAAGTCGGACTGAACGTTGTGGAGAACACATATCGAGGATTTGTTAAGGGATTCCGTTGTTAGCATTTTCCACGGAGCTTCGTGGGTCTCAAATCTGTTCGAGGTCCTCAGTTGTCTTCTGGACCAATTGCTCTCGATACCCTTGACAGGTTTCAGGCTTGATACCCTGCTCATTGTGGTCTACCCGACTATCGACTGTACCCGCCTGGTGACTGTTCACGTGCTGGCAAACTAGTTGCCTATATTTTCTAGGGACATACACAGGTGACTGCGGGGGTATACCGCAATACCTAGGACAGACATCGGGCCATGCTTTGCAGAGTATACCTGGAGGGTGCTTCCATATTCGAGTTGCACTTGCACCGATAAGTTTCTCTAGTGTTGGTTGTTGTAACTGTTCTTCCAATTAGTTTAGTGCTTGCTTGATTTATCTTCTAGGGGCTTTCTTTTAGCGAGTGTTACTATTTGTTCATGTAGAATACCTTAGCGTGTCGTGAATATTCTCAGACAGTGGAGGATTCATAGCTCTGCCAGTCACGAAGGCTTCTGGGCCTGCCACCGATGATACTGGAGCCACCCTCACCACCATTGAGGCGGAAGCTAGACCATCAAGGGTCTTTCGAAGCAACCGGGGATTTTGAGCCCGAACATCTCCCCGAGGAATCGACCGCCAATCTTGGATTGGTTGAGACCTAAAACACTGATACTTGGCTGGACATTATTGTGCCAATTCAATTTTACGAACGCCTGTCAGTGCCTAACCCAGTGATGGAACCAAACTTTATTACTTCAACTGGGAATTCTTCCATTCCCATCACTGTTGCTACCACAGGAGAAGCTTCTCCTAACTTGCCTTTGTCGATGGTTCGGGCCACCATGGTCTCGACCGCAACTATGTCGCATAGTGGACCAACCCCATCTATCGCGGTGGCCACACCTCCTTACACACCTAGTGCGACAGGCCCACCATTTTCATACGGTATGCCTAGTTTGGGTACAAGCCCTGTACTCACTTACTCCACTTTACAGACTTTGGGTCTGGGGGCAGGGAGCTCTAACACTCCCCTACAAGGTCAACCAGGGGGCATTCCTGCCCCTTTCAACGCTTTCCCTTATGCTGGAGGTCACATTCCTCCTTCGTCCCCTTCGCTTGGTGGTCCGCATCAGCAGTCCGCCAGGCAGCCTACACACACAAGTCCTTTTGGAGCAGGGAGTCAAGGAACACCTGCGCAAACTCAGCCGGTAGGTTCATCTCCATTTGTTTGGAACAATACGTTTGGTAATAACACTTTTGCATCCGCTGCTTTCCCAGTTGGGGGCACACCCATTTTTGGACAGTCTACACCGGCACAGGGTACTATTCCTGCACCGGGGGCACATATACCAGGACCTTGGAACTCAGGACAAGGATCCGTTCATTCCTCTGGAATGCCGATCCAGGGTAATTATTTCCACAGTCAATGGAACCCCAGACAGACTTCTATGCCTCTCCCATCGGGACCAGCATGGGGTAATCTTTCCCAAAGTCTGCCAAACACGATGAACGCCCAACATCCTATGTCCTTCATGGGGAATCATCCAATGATGTCTCCTCAGATGCAAAACCCTTACGCTGGTCAGGGCCATGGTTTCTACCAGAACCCCGGCCAGCAGCCAAACTTTTCCTGGCAACCTGGTGCCAGCCAAACTCTAGGACCCCTTTATCCAGGCTATCAGCTGCAACCAAAACTACCATTCTTGGCAACGTTACACTTGCCAGATTTGACACGGTTGTTAAATGATCCTATCTGTCACGATCCACGTTGGCCTCCTATGCCAACAAAGTTTCCTTCAGACAGTCCAAAGTTCGAGGCTAAGCCTAACAAATATCCAAGTGATCACGTGACTACTTTATATCTCTGGTGTTCATCTAACTCACTGAAATATGACTCTGTCCAGTTGCAATTGTTTCAACACACTCTTATTGGGAGTGCCGCGAAATGGTACATCGAGCTTGACCGCTCACGATATTCTTATTTTGGCAAACTGGCGATGGCCTTCCTTAACCATTTCCAGTTACCTGTGAGATATGACGTCGGCACAAAGTTGCTAGCCAATTTCGAGTAGACGACAGCGGACCATATCTCGGATCATATTCGAGAGTGGCGACGTTGAAAGAGTCTTATCAAGGTACCCGTCCCACCATCATTCCTACTTGAGTGGTTCCTTAAGTCTTTAGTTCCGTAGTTATCCAAAGACATCGCAACTTCAGGGGTTTTCTCCGAGGAAGATGCCATCATGAGGGCTAAACAGTTTGAGCTTATCTATTCTCATTCTGGTCTATTGTACAACATCCTGCCGGATGCACCACGATCGATTCTGGATAAAACCAGACAGAGAGCCAGACCACATGCTGACAGTATCGTTGGTTCGGCACAAACTAAGCCCGCTGAGAAATTGACGAAACAATTGCAGTAGTTATCTATACAACACTCAGCAGCCAACCATACTACTTCTTTGGCTGCTCCTCCTACCCAAGCGTCGGAAGTACACTCCGTGCAGACGACTAACCCAAAGGCCAACCAGCAGCCTGAAGGGAAGAAAAAACAACGCAAGAGGGGTAAGGGGGATAAAAAACCAACTAATAATGCTGGCGAGGGCACCGCGGAAAAGAGGAAGGTGAGGTATCCGTGCAACTTATGTGCGAAAGACCACCCAACCCATCTATTCCCTCGATTTGCGGAGGCCCAGAAGTTTGTCACACAGCAACAGCAAGCCGTGTTGACTAATCCCTTTCATCATGGGCAAAATTTAACTCAAGCCTCTGCGAGTGGTGAAGGGGGCAGCCAAGAAAACTCCCCTCCTCCAAACAATTCATCTTCCGCGAAATTGTATATGGTTAAAAGTGATGCTTTCATAACAACTAGAGCGCACGACTATAGCAAACCAAGCGCCTCTGAGAAAGGCAAAGAAGCTGAGATCCCATCTCTTCCTCTATAGATTGAGAAGACGTTGGGTGAAACAATGACACGCATTCCAAAGGGTGCGTTCAAGAGGGCTTCTCACAATCCAAATGCAAGGGCCACCCAGAACTACTCTGTGGTGGAAGATTTATCACAAACCCCTTATGCTATGTCTGCTTTAGAGGTCCTCCAAAGTTGCCCTGCTCAGCAAAAGGCCTTGTTGACTACTTTAGGCTCTAGTGAGACTTGTAACCCGGGTACCATCATGTTAGATACGACTGACTTGAAACCTCGTTTGCCTTACCACGTCGGGTTTCAGATAGTAGTGGCTCACCCCACGAAAAACTTTTACACGAAACATCTACCGCATGGTGGTCGACGAGGGCGCTTCAACTTGCGTTATGTCATTAGCATGTTGGAAAGCCATTGGTCAACCTAAGTTGTCTCCATCACCTACTCTCCTCACTGCGTTGAATGGTCATTCTTTCCGACCACATGGCATCATTCCTTCTTTCCCGGTGCAGTTAGGGGGGAAGACCGTGTGCATCGAAGTAGAGGTATTCGATGCCCCCATCGACTACAATATCTTGTTAGGTCGTAGTTGGACTTATGCTATGCAAGCGGTGGTCGCTACAATTTTCCGTGTCTTATTGTTTCCACATGAAGGCCGGATAGTGACTATTGATCAGTTGTCCTTCTCTCGGCCTGACCCAGCCTTGGGGGCATCCACGGTTCCCATGATAGATAATCCTCAAGCCGGTGTCGTTAACATAGGAGTTGGTTTGTGCCCATCTTTGATGGGTACTTTTGATTACCCACCTCCTCATGGCGATGTCAAGTTTATATCGACTCACCACAAGGCTGAGATTTTCCATGTTTCGTCATTCCGCACGACTTACTTCGAGGATCCGTGGATTCTTCCTTCCCCATCAGCCACGATGGATGTGACAGGGCACCCCGGCATGTCCATGCCCTTATCGGCTGCTGAAGTAGCATACTCTTTAGTCCAGCAAGCTTCAGCTACCCCCGATCCGACTCCTACACAAGAGTTGGATCCGCTTCCAGAGCCTATCTGGGCTCAGGATTCTCTTGTCGACACCGATTCGTTAGATTTAGTCTTTCCTTCGGACGAAGCTATAATTGAAGCAATGACTGGTCCGGACAAACCTTGGGATGATTTGCATCACAGATCATATTTCCTCCCAGAGTTACACCGAATCGAAGCAGGAGAATTCACTATCACCATGACGGGGGATCAGCCTTGTCCCATTAACCTCTTAGCTACATAGGATATTTATGCTGAGGGAAATATGGTGACTATAGCTGCCACGATACCTATCAATATCTCCCGAAACCCCAGCATCATGGAGAATGTTTTCATCGGAGTGGATTGCTCCCCTGAAGAGATTCAGATTTACACGAATCTGTTTAAAGAATTCCGTGATGTTTTTGCCTGGTCTTATGAGGAAATGCCAGGCATCGATCCGAAAATAGTTGAACATGAGATCACTACGTATCCTGATGCTAAACCTGTTCGATAGAAACTTCGTCCAGTTAATCCCAGGAAAGCAGCAACCATCAAAGCTGAGGTTGAGAAATTGCTTAAGGCAGGGTTCATATACCCTATTCACTTGACTCAATGGGTGTCAAATCCCGTGCCATTCGATAAGAAACAAGGCACGATCCGTGTCTGTACCGATTTTCATGATTTGAACAAGGCATGTCCAAAAGATAATTATCCAACCCCCTTCATCGACCAGATCATTGATGAATGCGCCGATTGTGAAGCCTTTTCGTTCATGGATGGTTTCTCGAGCTATAATCAGATCCAAATCAAACCTGAGGACCAACACAAAACGACATTCATTTGTCCGTGGGGTACATTCGCCTATCGAAAAATGCCTTTTGGTCTCAAGAATGCTGGAGCCACCTTCCAGCGGGCCATGTCTTTTGCGTTTCACGACCTCAAACATATAGTCGAGGCTTATCTAGATGATTTAGCATCACACTCTTGCAAGCGAAAAGATCATCCTACACACCTCAGACTCGTCTTCGAACGCTGTCGCTACTTCCGGATTCGCTTGAATCCCAACAAGTGAAGCTTTTTCATCACGTCAGGACATCTGTTAGGTTTCATCATTTCAACAATGGGGATCATGGTCGATCCTCTTAAGGTGGAGGCAATAGTCCAATTGCCCCCCCCCCACGCACAATTTTACAACTTCCCCATGCACAATTTTACAACTTCAGAGTCTTCAAGGCAAGGCGAACTTCTTACGACGCTTCATTGCCAACTATGCTAAAATCACCAAGGGCTTCATGCATTTACTGAAGAAATACGTTCCTTTTCTCTGGGATGAAGCTGCGCAGTGCTCTTTCGACGCATTGAAACTCACCCTTACAACCGCACCTCTACTACAGCCACCGAATTATAACAAGGATTTTCTCTTATATCTGGTTGTCGCAGAGTCAACCATTGGCATGGTTTTAGTTCAGGAAGATGATTCATTTTATGAATACGTAATCTATTACCTGAGCCGAGGCCTCGTAGGAACGAAACTTAATTATACCCATCTCGAAAATCTTGCGTTGGCGTCAGTTCATGCTATTCAACGATTCCGTCACTATGTTCTGTTTCGCAAGACCACCGTCGTAGCTATCGTAAATCCATTTTAGTACATATTGACACGACGAGTTATTGGCGGAAAAATCAGTAGATGGATGGTCATCCTCCAAGAATTCGACTTAGACTTCATTTCAGCCAAGTCCAAAAAGTCACAGGTCTTCGCAGAACTTATCTCGGAACTTCCGGTTGAGTCAGGTGACGTTGTGCCTGAGGAATCGCCTATCCGGGGGGATATGTTTTTGATTGAATCGTCAGACCCTTGGTACGGAGATATATTGATCCATCTCCAGAATTTGAAGTGTCCTACCTCTTCTTCTCGTGATGAGCATTGGCGGATACACCATTAGGCCAAGAACTATCTTATACTCAATGATACTTTGTATTGGAGAGGTGTAGATTGTATCTTGCATCGATGTCTCACTCATGAGGAAGCCATCATAGTGCTCAACGATTGTCATACAGGAGCCTGTGGCGGTCACTTATCCGGGTTGGCAACAACCCAAAAAATATTATGAGCAGGCTACTTCTGGCCCACACTTATAAAAGATTGTATCGAGTCGGCCAAGAAGTGCCATCCATGCCAAATTTTCTCACGGAAGATGAGGGCACATCCAGCTCCCATGTTTCCTGTTATCACCGTCAGTCCCTTCACTAAGTGGGGCATTGATTACACTACTTGCAACCCCCCATCAGCCCGGGGGCACCGCTATATCATTGTGGCTGTCGACTACTTCACTAAGTGGGTCTAAGCTATGCCGATGTTCAAAGATGATGGAGAGACTGCAACTCTCTTCTTATTTAACCAAATTATAGCATGGTTCGGCATCTCGAGAGAGATTGTCACTGACCATGGCAGTCACTTTCAGAATCCAATGATGTCTGAGTTAACATCGAAGCTTGGGTTACGGCAAGAACACTCATCACCTTACTATCCCCAAGCCAATGGGCAGGTGGAAGCTGTTAATAAAATGCTTAAGACAATGCTATAGCGAACCATCAACTCAGCCAAGTCAATGATGTTATACTCGACATTATGGGCTTACCGAACATCAGTTAAGACTGCAACCGGTTTCTCACCTTTCCAACTCATTTATGGGCTGGAGGCAGTCTTGCCCATTGAATGTCAAATTCCATCTCTGAAATTGGCAGTACAGTTATTGCCAGACACTTCTCCGCTTGAAGAATGGTTAGTACACCTAGAGCAGCTTGATGAACAGCGTCGTGATGCGGCACTGGCCAACAAAGCTCATAAATATAAGGTTAAGTGTCAATATGATAGGTCCGTTCATCCTCGGGTTTTCTCTGATTTCGACCTTGTCCTGGTTTATGACCAAGATAAGGACCCCCTGGGGGCAGGAAAGTTCAAACCCATGTGGTTCAGACCCTTCATTGTTAAGGAGGTTTTAAAGAAGGGCACTTATCGTTTGGTCGATTTTGAAGGGAATGCTTTGGTGGAGCCTAGGAATGGGCTCTACCTCAAGAAGCATTACTCATAGAACGGTCACTGTGGGTAACTTTTTGTAACATATGTATAGTCTTTGTGCTATTACTTTCTTTCGTTTCTTTTGAAAAATGTGTCATGGACGTGTCATTAATGTTATCTTTCGTCACTATGGCAGATATCAAGTGAGTCCGAGGTGTTCATTGGGTATGTGGACGGTGCTAGTCGACACATGCAGAGGCTTGCCTCCGTAGCTTGGGTAATATTTACACCACAGGGTTAGTTGTTATCTTTCGGAGGGATATGCTTAGGTGACACCACAAACAATGTTGTTGAGTATAGCGCAGTTATTGAGTTGCTTCGTGACGCTTTGTCATTGGGCATCATTCATCTCCAGGTCTATCTAGATGCTTAACTGGTTGTGTCGCAGCTGAACAGAATATACCGTGTGCACGATCCTACTTTACACCGATGATTCTTTAGGGTACGTCTCTTGGAACGCAACTTTGATTATATTACATATTTTCATGTTCCTAGGAGTCTAAATCAAATCACAGATACTCTAGCTAATCACATTTTAGATTGGCATCTTTCTCACACATAAAGAAGATCATGATCATACACATGTAAATACATTTTTGTACACACCATCCATAAGACACAGAAAAGAAATAAAAACCATATATAAATATCATAAAATCCTCAGAGTACATAGATGGGTGCAAGTGCCTCAAAAAGTGGGAATCATAACGAGTCACTGGGGCTTATTCCCTCAAAATATATATATACATATCGGTGCTTGAGGCACATCAAAGTTTACAAGTCTGTTCAGGGCCTATGGGCCCTGTTATAATCATGTATAGCTCGGCCCAAACGCCTAAACAGTCGGACCCATGTCTGAGGTAACCCCACCATATCAGTCTGCATGGAGGGCGACATGTCCTCTATCTCAGCCATGGGAACTGTGCGAGTCAGCTCAGTGAAATTCTGCTCAATCTGGCTAAGATCCCTCTCAGCATCTCCTTTTGGAGGGTTCCCTGCTACTGCTGCCCCTCCGACGGCGGCAGCTGCGGCCTCTGGCTGTGGACGGTGCCAGTTCCATGCAAAATCAGCAGGTCGCACGGGTCCCACATCTGCACGCAACACAATGTTCACCCATCAAAAACTTTGTTATACAAAAAACATGATATATATATAAAAAGACATAAAAATTACATATGCAAACAAAAAAACTGTACAGGAGGAGACTTACCCATCTCCCCTCTCTCCTCACCAGGAGGCACTGGTATCACTGGATCTCTGGAAAAGTCGATCCCGACATATGGGTAATCCTCGATCGCCGGAATCTGTCGTGACAGCCACGCAAAGAAATCATCATTGAAGGCCTCGGTGGTCCTCCCACCACCCTGTCGCGGCAGCAACGCTGCCCATCTTCACACTGCCAGGAAATTCGCCAGATTTCCTCGTACTGTCAGTCGAGGACTAAAGCATGGAACTCTCTCAAAGAAAAATGAACATAGGATGGTCCCGAACCCAAAGTTCCTGTGTGACCGCTGTCGGCAATCAGTCAATTGCCTCTTCATGATATCTAACAATGTGGTACTCCAGTCGAAGATATGTGCATTCATGCACTAAATTGCACAGTTCATCTGTGCGCGTGAAGCCTGATGCACGACTGCAGAGCTGGTAATCCACCTAATGAGCGATAAAATAGTCTGCAGGGTGAGACTGGTGATCCTACCAACGGGCACCGAATAAGGTCTCGTATCGGTCCCAGCCTCGCAATACTCTGCTATCAATTTCGAGACTTTGCTCGACCCTGCAGGAAACGTCTGAATGTTAACAGGTTCCCCTCTCCTCGAGAGGTCCGTCAAAAAATAGATATCCTCGGTGGTGGGCACCAAGGATTGCCCCTCTATCATAAATGCCTCTGCATCTGGGTGCCAATAGTCAACCAAGGCATTCAATAGCCTAGGTTGAGAGTGCATGAATGGACACAAGAAAAACTTCACCAAACCACACTGTGATAGCACGGCCATCACATTCGGATCTGCAGCCACTGCCTCATTGGCAGCCTCATGCTCTCTCTCTCTCCAATGAACATACATCCGGCAAAATACACAAGGGAAAAGGAGGGAGTTTAGTCTTCATTTCAACACATTTTTTCCATCATGGGGGAGTAGCCCACGGGCTGTCGAGGCGACAGTCACGGGTACCCGCGCGCAGATTTAACCATGCGCATGGGTACCCACGGGCTGTCCCTGGACAGCCTGTGTTTTGCTAGGGCCGACCTCTTAGAGGTCGTCGGCCACCCCCAAAATCAACTTAAAAGACATAAATGACGTATTGAAATGCAAGATGAGGGAGTTTGTACTTACTTGGTCCAAGCAGAAGTTCGTTTCGTCCACTGTAGCTCCCAGAATCACGATCTCTGGAAAAGAGTGTCTTTTGGCTCCAGAGTCAATTTCCAAATCAGTAATGGTGATAATGAGTTGCCAGCTTCTATTTATAGACATTTTGGCCTCTTTTTGTCACTTTTTTGGGCCCTTTTATCAGTTTCTTTATACCAAAAACCATTTTCAGTGGTTCAGGAGTGATGTGGAAGGGATTTGATCAGGTATTGGGACATTTTTCATTGAGTTTCCGAAAATAAAAATAAAAAATGTACGTAAGGACGGTCCATAAAAAAAAATTCAAAAATCAATTGGAGCATATAGGATAGGATTTCATCCACACTGTTGCATCTCGTTGCCTTTTGTTCTTACGATATAGGATCGATCCCATGCGGTTGTGACACGGAACCGTCACATCTACTCTAGAAGTGTCGCAACTTGGTGGTAGAGCTTACCAAAACACGGATGCCCTAGGTAGTTCTTGGTTGCATTATGGTGTCCATGCCATTTTTAACAACATAGTAGGCTCGGGAGTCCGTATAATTTTTTCTGAATTTGAGTTTGAGCCTCATTTGCATGGGTCTTTTTCACTCTTTGTCTTACCCTCCGGACTCCCAAAACATAACAGGTCTCCTTTTAAGCCCTTTTCAGACCCTCTAAACATGAAAATATTGCTGAGCGATCTTGTGACCTTTCACGCTCGTTAAACTGAAATTTGAAGTCACATCTCTCCGGCGGTAGTTTACCCCTTTTTTGGTCTGGACGGTCAACTGTACGAACAAAGGAATACTCTATCGAATTTTGATTCTTTAGAAGAGTATCCTCAGGTATAATTTTATTCCTTTTTCGAGCCTGAGGGACTAAACTTACGAAAAAGAAACCCCCCCGGAGTCCATAGTTAAGCTCTTTTCAGACTCCCTAAAATTGAAAAGATTGTCGAGTGACCTTATTCCTTCACACTTGTTTAAACGGTCCAGAAGAATATTCCTGACGGAGTCCATAGTTAAGCTTTTTTCAGACTCCTTAAAATTGAAAAAATAGTCGAGTGATCTTGTCCTTTTCACACTCGTTAAAATGGTTTTGAATTGACGTCCCGTCGGTGCTAGTTTACCCCTTTTTCGAACCGACTGGACTATTGACGAAAAAGGTACCCCAATGGAGTTTTATTTTATTATTTTTTAGACTCTCTAAATATGAAAAACACCGAGCTTCCCTTCTTTGGGCTCGTTTAACTTACATTGAAGGACGTTACCATTCTGTGTTCTATCAACCGCATTTGCATCCTTTACCCATCAGCCTAGTAACAGTTTGTGTCTGCATTTTAACACCTTTGGCCACTGGAGGATTTTCCCTAGTATCATTTCCTAGAACATCAGTCTTGTCCTTGTGCCTTGAGCTAGTATGTTTTCTATACTCATTCCTCCCTTGTAATGTAATATTCCTTTATTTTTTTTTCCAAATCAACAAAAAGAACAAAAAAATCAAATATACCCCAAAAAGAGGATGGGAAAAGTATTTTCTTTATTGGAAGTATTATGAGTCACCCTTGGATAAAGCACATCTATTCGTTTGATTCATCAGACTATGGGATGTAGTACAACCTTAGGAATCTTTTCTCGTTAAAGAGTTGTGTCCTCCACCGTTTGGTTACTCTTCCAAACATACAGAGAGTCTGTGTTGCCTCCTGCTTCGTAGACTTATGATTAACAGATATGATGCCTGAGTCTTATCACTTATCGTGCTATTGTCCAAGGGAAGTTTGTTACTAAACCTAAGTCGTCCCCTCTGCAATATGTCTCTTGTCCGCATACCCGGCCATCCTGAACATCCAATCAAGTCTCTGTTCAAAATCGCTGAAGCCTTCAGTCCGATCATCAATATTATCAAGTCCACAATCGACGAGCCATAGAAGACCTCTCAGTAGTGCAGTCGTACACTCACATTACACTCCTACTCGAGTTTAGAAGATTTTGAAGTTGTTGCTCGAGCTCTGAAGTACAGGCATCAGGCCGAATCAGCTTCTGAGAGATGGATACTTTCTATGTATATCTTTCTGATTTCGAGATGTATCTCCGTTGTGTATTGTTTGTGGCTACTCTTTATAGTTATTTGACATGGATCTACAGTGTATTTGATTGGTATCCATGGTTCTGATTTATCCCGAGCATGCCTCGGTGAGACATTTGACATTTTTGCAGATGGCACCTCCTGATTCCTGCTTCCTGGGCTCACTCATTCAGCATATCAGTACAGATTGGTAAAGAATTGGTAATGTATTTCATCCATCAGATGCTCTTCTGACCTCACACATTAGGGTGCATCCATTATAACCCTAAATTACACCATCCATGCTTACCTGGCATCAGGCCAACTCATTGCCCTTCATTGCCAAAGCCATGCTGAACAAACTCTTCAAAAACCTCTTAAAACAAGTAACTCGTGCCCTAACCCATTACTGGGTGCATTGGACTGCTTGCAGGCCTTATACTGCACGCGTTGGAACGCGGGCTGGCCCACTGTAGCACGCGTTTACCTAACAAAGCAAAAAATCAGGAAAGTTTTTGTTGGGACGAAAATCTTTGGGTCAGATAACTGGAACTCCCAGCCATGCATGGCCGAGAGTTCGTCTAAAACCCTAGCTCCTTATAGCCTATAAAATAAGGGGTAGGGGTACTATTCAAAGGAGGAAAATGATAGCAAAGAAACTCTGCCCAATTGCCGAATCCGTTTTGTCCCAACCCTTTAGCCTTTCCTCAAGATTTAGGAGAATTCAAGAAAAGCAGTTGGAGGACAAAGAAGAGGAGGAGCCCAAGATCAGGATCAAGGAACGGTGGTCGGTCTCTATCATCATTGTAAGTTGATTCATCTTGAGATTAATAAAAAGATATTTTTCCCGTCCCAAATGCACAAGTCTTATGTGTTTCATTTGATTTATGTTTAATCTCTAATCCTCTAGTAGAAAAATAGCATGCATGCGTAGTTTTGTCTTGATTGCAGGATCGCTTTGTGGAAGGAGCAGCAGAAGCAACGGGATAAAGCTCAACGGAGGATCTACACCAACCGTCAATAAAAAGGTTAGTTGGTTCTTCCCATGTTTGCATGTGAAAAAGGGTTTTAGGTTTGGGGTAGAAGATTAAAAGTAATTCTTGAAGGGTCATGATCTGCATGCAAGTTTAAACCCTAGCTTGTTAGTCCATAGGGTATAATTTCCCAACAACACTTATCAGGCAACTTAGAGATGCAAGCAAAGAGGTGGCTCAGTTGAAAACAGAGGCCATGTCTGACAGGGTGAAAATGAAAGATCTCATGGATGTCTACAGCCATACCCTTGACTTGGCAAGTTTTGCAGCAAGAAAGGCCCAACCCCTTCACAGGCAGCTCTAGAACCTTTATAGGTAGAATAGAGGTTTTCAATATTAGAACAGGGAACTCAAGGAAGATTTGTGACATTTTCAAGATGAAGTAGCTCAAAGAAACTTGTAGGTATTGGTTAAAGATACCATTGAGAAAGAGACATCGGCAGTCAAAGAGAGAAAAGCCCCACTGAAAAAGCAAGTCATTGCTAAGAAGAAGAAGCTTGTTGTGCCAAATGAAGATCCTCCTTCTACCATAAAGAGTGTGAGGTTAAGTGTCAAGGTAACAAAATAGTTTTTGAAAGGTGAGCCCCAATTTTGAGGATGTTTCCTTTATGAGAGGGTAAACTATTTTTCAAATGTTACCTCTGCCATCTATACAGGCTTCTAAGCGTTTAATTATCATATTTTTTGGTTTTTGCAAAGTGCTAACTCCCTCAGTGGTAAAATGAACTACCTACAGTAATGCCAAGTCACCTAAGTATAATGGGCTTGACATTATGCAAGGATACTACTTGCTCTACACATGTTCAAGATTGGAGGCATTGCATTTTTTGATAGTGCTACCTAAACCTGCACACAAACATAACATAAGTGTTGCTACCTACAGGTGCTACCTAATATTTGGAAGAGAATAAACCTGCACATAGATGCAGCATAAGTGGCACTACCTACAGGCGCCACCGAATATCTAGTAGAGAACAGAGTCTGCACATAGACGCAGCACAGTGGCGATGCATAATTTCTCTACCTAATATTTCATAGAGAACAAAGGTTTTCACACATACGCAACACAGTGGCGCTACCTAAATGTGATACCTTTTCTACTTGCCCAGTTGTGAAGTACGCTACTCAGACTGCTACCTAAAGAAGCTACCAACAGACACTAGGGATTTAGGAGGGCTAAGCTAACAACTTTTGGATAGCTGGTGATGGAGAATATTGTAGAAACAACAAATGGCATCATGAGGAAAACCACATTCTTCTGAAAGACACATGGAAAACAAGGAGTTGTGCAGCAAGAAGGAACCAAGTCATTTTGAAGATTGGTTGGATTAGTCACCAACATTTTCCTATTTTATAGCATAGGTTGTTAACTAAGTTGTTAGATCAAATAAATTTTTAGAGATTTTCAAGGGAAGGAGGCTAGCTTGTACCTCCAGTTGTTGCCTCCATTTTTTTATAAATAGATAGATCAAATGCTTCAGTTGGCTCGGATGGTTGAGAAAGGCTCCCTGAGACTGTAATATTTTGATGAAGTGACTGTGATCTAGCTATGTACTGGACTTAAGACATTTTGGCTAATAGAAATCAACTTCTCTTTCATCTTATTTTCTTCTGATGCTAAATGTCCATGCTTTGAATGATTCACATGAATGATTGTGATGATGTTATGGTGGATGTTTGATCATTATATTATAATGATGTTTATTTAGCTTCCTTAGTTTTTTATTTCAAGAAGATCTTGTGTTAAGCAACTTTGTTCCTTAGGCTTTTGTAGACCTGATGTTTACAGTATCCCCTAGATTCCTCTTATTCAAGTCTTCCCTCTATTCATACTTACTCCCAAATTATTGATTGAAGTTAGCCAAGACCTTGATTGTTGGTGCATGATAGCCCTGTTTTCTGAGTTGGAATATTATCATTTTGAGTCTTTTTCCATTTGACCCTTTAAAACACTCTTACATTCACATATAAACTGATGGGTACTTGGCTTTCCTTCCATGCAATCTGAAGGTGATTCCTAGTGCTAACAGAGTGCATCACTGGATTCTTTGAGATACTGATGGTTCTTGTATTATCAAAATATATCGGAATGGGCTCATAATACTCAACCTGTATATCTATCAATGTTTGTTTCATCCATAGTACCTGTGCACAACATGTTGTTGCTGCAATATACAATGCTTTGGTTGTAGACAATGATATTGATGATTGTTTCTTTCTTAGCCAATATACCAAACACTCATCCAAGTAGAACGTTGCTCCACTTGTACTTCTTCGATCATCAATGAAACCTTCCCAATATACATCTGTGTAGGAAATAAGTGATATATCCTTTCCTTTTGGATACCATAATCCAAATTCCTTTGTACCCTTGAGATATTAGAATATCCTCTTAACTGCTAGAAATTTGGTGTTGCTTGAAATCATGCCACTTGTCCAAATTCCTACATTACATCTGGTCTATATGCTATCACTTAAAGTAATCTACCAATCATTGACTTCTACTTCCTTTGATCTATAGACTTTGAATCATTATCTTTACTTAGATTACAACTGATCTACATAAGAGTATTGACTGGTTTGCAATCTTCCATTCTGAACCTCTTTAGCATTTCTTTGATATACTTGGTTTGAGAAATAAAAATTCCTTGGTTTCTTTGACATATCTAAAGACCCAAAAATAAATATAATTCTCCAAGAAAATACATCTTGAACTCATTATGCATATCCTTTGCAAATGTTTGGTTCATCCTATCATCATCACTTCCAAAGATAATATCATCAACATAAATTTCAATTAATAAAACACTATCTTGATTTACCTTGATGTAGATGTTGTTGTCTGCATTCCTTTTCCTAAAACCTTGTTGTTGTAAGTATTTTTCCAGTCTGGAATACCATCCTGTTTGAGACCATACAAGGCCTTATTCAGTCTACAAACATAATTTTCATTCTCTGACAAATGAAATCCTTCTGGTTTCTCAATGTATACTTATTCTTCTAGATAATGATTTAGGAAGGTTGATTTCACTTCCATATGATACACTTTAATATTCTTGGAGCATGCATAAGCGAGGATCAGTCTAATTTCTTCCATTCTGGAAATTGGGGAAAATGTCTCTTTAAAGTCTATACCTTCAACTTGAACATATCCTTTACATACCAATCTATATTTGTTCCTGCTAACATGTCCATCTTCATTAAATTTGTTTATGAAGATCCACTTTGTACCGATCACATTCTTGTTTCTTGGCTTTGGAACCAGTTCCCAAGTGTCATTCTTCTTTATCTGATCTAACTCTTCATTCATTTCTTTGATCTAGAATTCATCCATGTTGGCTTATTCAAAACTGATTGGCTCAATTGTATATAGTAGTGTTAGATGCAATTATTCTGGTGAGAAAATTCTTCTTCTAGTTTCAACTCCTGCATCTTTATTCCCCATAATTTGATCTGATGGATGATTCTTTTGTATTTGTCTACTAGGTTTCTTTGGAGGAACTTGAATATCTTGTTATTATTTTTCTTCTTCTAGATGTTCTTCTTCATCTTCCTCTTCTACTAATTCATCTTCCTTTACTTCTTCTTCGTGAACTTGTTCCATTGAATCATTGTCTTCTTATTTTATCCTTTGTCCAATTGTCTCATCAGATGTCACATTGATGCTTTCCAAAACTTTCTTGAGATTTATATTGAAGCATTTGTATGCTTTCCTTATGCTTGAGTAACCTGTTATCCCCGTGTTTTAGGGATAACTAGGAGATCATGCCTCGAGGCCCACAGGTACTAGACATGGAGTACCAAGTTTAGGATTGACCTAAGCATGGCCCTAGAGGGCCCATCCTTTTCTTCTTCCATCATATTTGTCTTTTCAGTAGTAGAAACATCCATCACCATTGGCTTGGTCTTGTATCAGAAGAGGTTCTTGCTCCATGAGGTAACTGGTCCAGGTATCATGGTATGTGTCACTTTTGATCATTGAAACCTTTAAATATATGCATCTGATTCCTTTTATCTCTAACAACTGCTTGGATCTTACATTAGCCCACTTGACCATGCTTGGGGAGATTGACAAGGTTCCCTAGCAAGCCTGTTCCCATAGGTCTTGGTTTTCCACTGGGAAAATTCTGAAAAGCCATCGTCTGCTCCCATCATAACACCATTATTTCATCTTATCTCCCGCTCATTTATCCCATTCCCCTTGTCCAGGCATTGGGTTGACCTATTTGTGGGATTGAACCTTATCTCATGGGAAGAAGGGGCTAAAGGCCTAGAAGGTAAAATTAGTTGGTAAAAGACAAAAGCCTAAAAATGAAACCTCAAGATGCTTCACCCAGGGATCCCCGAGAAGGCAATAAAAGGCCTCTCAGCAAGAAACAAGAGGGACCCAGAAAATAAAAAACAAGATCTAGTCATAGGATAGGGGGTCTCATCACGAACCAACCTATTAAGTTCATGGGTACCTAACAGTATGACATTGCCACCATCTGGTTACCACCCCAGGGAAGTGACCTTTGGTTGCATGGCCAAGGGAAATGGGGTCTCATCATGAGCCATCCTTCTCATCTCTGTGAAAGTACTTGTGGGTAACACTATTAGATCTGGTCACCATGCCAAGGCAGTGTCCTGTGGTTAGCCATTGAATAAAAATAAAAAGAGGAAGAAAAAGCAAATAAAAGAATAATGTAAAAAAAAAGAATAAAGGCAAGAACGAGCTTGGAAGAAAATGCATCCATGACAGGTATTGCTTGCCTTCTACAAATGCACCCACAGATAACATTATGCATCCTTGGCACTCACTGCACCCACATGTCTGGATACCCCCTAGCCACATCACCTCACTCACATGGCTTGGATGAAATCTTCCTGGGAACTTTCCTTTTATTGTGGATACTAGCCCAATAGGAAATCTTGTCTTTTTATCCAATCTTGTATTGTAGGTTTTTGTAATGTATTTGAGCTATTGACTGATGTATTAGGGTTTTTATGCATATGTTTAATAATATTGATGATGAGATGTGATTAAAATTGCTATGATCCCAGTGACTGATGAGCCCATGGAGGGCGTATCTTTTGATGTGAGGACCATGCCCGACGGACAGGTAGCATTTGGACCAGTACACATGGGGAGATGACCAGTTCGGACCTCCATGGGGCTAAAGAGCCCACTATATGGATGATGAGACCCCATTAGAGGGTAGAGACAGGATGGATATGGATCAGGGCTTTTGTACCGAAGAGGAAGAGGACGTTCCATCAGAGGCACTCTGGCAGGACTAGACCTGGGGCGAATGACCCCTTTTCAATGGAACGCCAACCTTGGAAGGCTTGGAACATCTCCAGCTTCACCATGATGTCATCCAACTTCATGGATGCTTTTGGAGGTAGACTGGGCAGCAGTGGCACGTGTGGCATGTTGGAGAGGCCCTTGGGGGGCTAACGTTTTTCTCCTTGGTGTCTCATTTGTCCTAGAAAGGGCCAGCACCTCCCTTGAAGGGAATTTTACTCTAATTTTTACTTGTTTAGAGATTGTACTTAGCATTTAATGTAAAAACAATATGATTTTGACATTATGGCCTTGTCGGCCTTTTTATGACCTAAAAGGTAAAATTAGGTCATTGATACAATATATATTAAGGGTTTTAACTCTCATTTTTATCATCAATTTTCACTCACTCATAGCGAGGTCTGATTTTTAGCACCCTATTGGGGTTTTTTGGCTGAACTAAGTGATGTGTACTTGTTTAAGGAAGAGATTTTTTGACATTTATGGTGTTTCTCTTGAAGGAAGGTGTTACAACTAGGGTTTTGTTGACTGGCGAAATTGACCATCCGTCAATTGGAAGAGTGAGTCCGGTCCGGGGTTGTCTAAATAACCCAAGCCGTTTGGGGTAACTCGTTCTGACGGGTTTAATGGCTCCGTTAGCCAATCTAAGAATCCTAAAAGAAACGAATAAAAG
>ML789311.1:1117669-1139119 GCA_009831015.1 Picea engelmannii
TAGAATGGTCAGGGGGGTCCGGAAAGACTTGTCCACCATAGATCTGGGCACGAACATCTGAGTCATTGATACATGAGCTATGCATAATTGTGAGTGTGAAAGAATATGCGCCCAGAAAAACTTAGGATAAGTGCATATCGTGGGTTTTCCCAAGCTTTCCATGTTTCTATCACCAAGGGGTTAGACATCAAACCTTTTAAACCTCAAAGACATGGTTCAACATTGATCATCGAGCTGGTTTTATTGAAATAAAGAAAACTACCCTATGTTCTAACCTAATTACCTATGACAATTAGCCCAGATTAAACTGTTGGACTAAGAAATTACTCTACCCTGGGGCTATCTGACCAAGACTAGGTAGTCTGGTTAGATTTATTCACTAACTAACCTAGATCACTTGGCTAAGATTAAACAGTTTAGCCAAGCTTATTCACTACTCCTATCAACATCAATTTAAAATAACTTGGCCATGCTTGAAAGTTATGGACCAAGTCATTGTTATTGCATGGGGCTCTATTGAATTTCTTTTATGCCCTCTTTTATTCTTTTTCTTTTTTCTTTTCTTTTTCTTTTATTTTTCTTTTTCTTTCTTTTTCCTCAAATTATTTGCAGAATGAAAAATCATTTGACAAACAAAAACACTAAAGAGATAACATTTCAGTCACTAGTTGATCCTATAAATTATAGGGTTATAAAAGGACCTTATGCAAAAAGTCATAGAAATCTACCAAGATGACCTTACCGTTGTGTCCAAGGATAGGAAAGACCATTTCTCACACCTCATGATTGTTTACGAGTGATGCAGAAAGTATGGTATCTTGTTGAATCCCAAAAAATCCATTTTGGTATTGATGAAGGAAAGTTATTTGGTCATGTGGCTTCGCAGGGAGGAGTCTCCATTGACCCTGAAAGAGTCCAATAAATAAAGGACGTTCGCCCCCCAAATAACATAAAATCTTTACAATCCTTTCTTGGAAAGATCAACTTTATCTGTAGATTTATGCCAAACTTTTCCGAAAGGATAAAACATTTGAGCACCTTGCTAAAAGGAGGTGTCGCCTTCATGTGGAATGATAAGACCAACAAGTCATTTGAAGATATTAAATATTCTATCTCCCAAGCTCCTGTCTTGATCAGCCCTGATTTCTCACAAGATTTCATAATTTTCTCGTTTGCATCCCAAGATACTATTGTCAGTGTCCTCATGCAAAAACATGTTGATGGTTATGAAAATCCTGTGGCTTTTATGAGCAAGGTCCTTAGAGATTCCGAGTTGAATTATTATATCACTAAGAAACAAGCGTATGCCCTTGTCAAGTCCCTTAAACACTTTAGAAACTACGTCAGCTACAATAAAATCAAGGCTTATGTCCCATACCTAGTTGTAAAAGATGTCTTGTCACAACAAGATTGCATGGGTACTAGAGGAAAATGGGTTTCCAAAATCCAAGAGTACGACTTAGAGATCAAACCCACCAAAATAATAAAGGGACAAGGTTTGGCCTAGATGCTGACTGAGAGTAACCAAGAAGCCATACAAATGGGCGAGAATGAGCAAGTAAACGTGATGATCAGTGAGTTAGAGCATGATAAGCGGTATTCTGATATCATCTACTATCTAAAGAACCTGTCTTGCCCCGATCACCTGGTAGACTACAAAAGAAGGGCTTTGAGACTGAAAGCTATGAAATATTGCTTGATTGAAGATGGACTTGGGTGGAGAAATCCTGACGGGGTCATACTTAGATGTGTGAACAAAGAAGAGGCAAAGAAGCTACTGGAAGAATTACACTCTGGATATTGTGGTGGGCACTTTGCAGCTTGCACTAATGCCCATAAGATCCTAAGGGATGGCTATCATTGGCCAACACTTTTTTCCAATACCCACTAGTATGTCCAATCTTGCCATCCCTGCCAGTACTTCTTCAGTAAACCAAATCTCCCAGCGCAACCCCTGAAGACCATAGTAATAGAAGCACCTTTTCAGCAGTGGGGTTTGGAATTTGTTGGTGAGTTTAAGGACCATTCAAGTAATGGCTACCGGTGGATCCTACCAGCCACAGACTATTTCACTAGATGGGTCGAATCTATTCCTACAAAAAAGGCCACCGAATAAGTAGTCATGCATTTTCTAGAAGACCGAATCATAACAAGGTTCAGTGTCCCTTCCAAGATCACTACAGACAATGCCAAATATTTCATCTCATATGCTTTGGTAGAATTTTTCTTCAAATATGGCATTGTCCTATCCCATTCCTCCAACTATTACCCACAAGGGAACAGATTGGCAGAATCAACCAATAAAAACCTCATGAATATTTTGAAAAAGTTTGTGGGGGAAAATAAAAAATCTTGGGATAGAAAAATAAAGTATGCAATATGGGCAGACTGAATAACAACAAAAACTTCCATGGAAAAAACTCCTTGAGCTGGTATATGGAATAGAAGAAAAAATTCTCGTGAACCTCCAGATTCCTATCCTCTGTTTCGCTCAACAATATGCTACAGATGCAGAAGCAATCCAAGGAAGGATCAATCAACTAATAGAGCTAGATGAGATGAGGAGGAGTGTCTTTGGTCAAATGGAAAGAAATCAAGAGAATATATAAAACACCTTTGACCATAAAACTAAGGAAATAAACTTCACCGAAGTATATCTCATACTGCTATGGGATAAGAGAAGAGAAAAACCTGGTATGCACAAGAAATTTGAGAGTCTATGGGAAGGTCCTTATAAAATCTCGAGTTGTGCAGGTACAAATTCTTTCAACTTAGAGACCATGGAGGGAGAAGCCTTGAAGCTTCCAGTGAACGCTTTACATATCAAGAGTTACTTCCCACCAGCAACCTGACTTCACAGGTAAGTATAGGTAAGTAGGAATTTTGTGTTCGTGTATTATACCATTTGCATTTCATGTTAGTTTGCTTTCACATTTGCATTATTGATTGTTTTCTTTCAGTTTGTATATATATCTATGTATGCTGGGGTGGAATTACCGCCCCATTTTTGTTACTGATGCCCTTATTGAGATTGAGCAGGTCTATAGGTTATTCCATATATTTTGTGGTTCTCATGCGCTCTACGATGAGCACATGTCCCCTAGTTGGAGCCAAATGTTATCCCCGCTTTTTAGGGATAACTAGGAGATCATGCATTGAGGCCCACAGGTCCTAGACATGGAGTACCAAGAGCAGGATTGACATGAGCATGGCCCTGGAGGGCCCATCCTTTTATTCTTCCATCATATTTGTCTTTTCAACAGCAGCAGCATCCATCACCATCGACTTGGTCTTGTATCGGAAGAGGTTCTTGCTCCATGAGGTAACTGGTCCAGGTATCATGGTATGTGTCACTTTTGATCATTGAAACCTTTAAATATATGCATCTAATTCCTTTTATCTCTAACAACTGCTTGGATATTACATTAGCCCACTTGACCATGCTTGGGGAGATTGACAAGGTTCCCTATTAAGCCTATGCCCATAGGTCTTGGTTTGCCACTAGGAAATTTCTGAAAAGCCATCGTCCACTTCCGTCATAACACCATTGTTTCATCTTATCTCCCACTCATTTATCCCATTCCCCTTGTCTGAGCATTGGGTTGACATATTTGTGGGATTTCACCTTATCTCATGGGAAGAAGGGGATAAAGGCCCAGAAGGTAAAAGAAATTAGTAAAATACAAAATCCTAAAAATGAAACCTCGAGATGCTTCGCCCAGGGATTCCCAAGAAGGCAATAAAAGGCCTCTCAGCAAGAAACAAGAGGGACCCAGAAAATAACAAACAATATCTAGTTAGAGGATAGGGGGTCTCATCACAAGCTAGCCTATTAGGTTCATGGGTACCTAACAGTATGACATTGACACCATCTGGTTACCACGCCAGGGAAGTGACCTTTGGTTGCATGGCCAAGGGAAAGGGGGTCTCATCACGAGCCAACCTTCTCATCTCTATGAAAGTAATTGTGGATAACACTGTCAGCTCTGGTCACCATTCCAAGGCAGTGTCCTCTAGTTATCCCTTGAATAAAAATAAAGAGAAGAAGAAAAAGAAAATAAAATAATAACGTAAGAAAAAGAATAAAGGCAAGAACAAGCTTGGAAAAAAATGCATCCATGACAGGTATAGCTCACCTTCTACAAAGGCACCCACAGATAAAATTATGCATCCTTGGCCCTCACCACACCCACATGTCTGGACACCCCCTAGACACATCACCTCACTCACATGTCTTGGATGAAATCTTCTTGGGAACTTTCCTTTTCTTATGGATACTAGCCCAATAGGACATCTTGTCTTTTTCTCCAATCTTGTATTGCAGGTTTTTGTAATGTCTTTGAGATATTGACTAATGCATTAGGGTTTTTATGCATATGTTTAATAATATTGATGATGATATGTGATTAACATTTCTATGATCCCAGTGACTGATGAGCCCATGGAGGGCATAAATTTTGATGTGCGGGACCATGCCCAACGGACAGGTACCATTTGGACCGGTACACATGGGGAGATGACCAGTTTGGACCTCCATGGGGCTGAAGATCCCACCGGATGGATGTTGATACCCCATCAGGGGGTCGAGATAGGATGGATATGGATCAGGGCTTTTTCACCGAAGAGGAATAGAACGTTCCATCAGATGCACTCCGGCAGGACTAGACCTGGGGGGAATGACCCCTTTTCAGTGAAACGCCAACCTTGGAAGGCTTGGGATGTCTCCAACTTCACCATGACGTCATCCAGCTTCATGGATGCTTTTGGAGGTAGACTAGGCAGTAGTGGCACGTGTGGCATGTTGGAGAGGCCCCTGGGGGGATAAAATTTTGCTCCTTGGTGTCTCATTTTCCCTAGAAAGGGCCAAGGCCTCCCTTGAAGGGGATTTTACTCTCATTTTTACTTGTTTATGGATTTTACTTTAGCAACACCTTGAAACTTTTCCCTCTAGTCCTTTGAAATCTTGTCTCCTTCAACCTGTGCGTCCTTCACTTATTGACTCCATTCTACCCTAAGGCACTGATCCCAAGACCTCCAGCATTGAAGTAGAATTGGATCTAAACACTCTCAAACCTTTTGAAATTGAAACCCTAACTACACTAACCCTTGCCTAGACTAACCTACTAACCCTAAGTTGTTGACATCATCATTGAATATTTCATCTTTATTGCAGAAACGTTTTGTCTTTTGAGTAATCGAATGGTTGTTGAAGGCATTAATTGAGTTAAGAAGTGATTTGTTATATTGGATGTTGTATCATTCTAGTATTTATTGGTGAAGTGACATTACTTCTATTTCTATTTTGTAAACATTGACTTCGTCAACATTTACTTTCAAATTTTCTCATATTGAATATCAAATATTCCTTAATATATATGAAGTACTAACCAAGATTGCACGTATTAGTTTCTTTTTTGTATTGTCTCAAGCAGGTGCTTTTATTTTCTTTGGTTATACTTTATTATTGGTTGTTTAGCTCAGACTATCTAATTTGCGGAGATCTGTAAAAGGGGGAACGTGTCCTTGTCCTATTATCCTTTTCCCTTTCAAAACCCCAGGTCACCAGGGACGTCTCCCCTGGGCCTAGCCTCCCTAAAGAGAAAGAACCTACCCATTGCGGTGACATTGGGTGGGATAGGTTCCTATTATGCCAGTTTGTCCTTCTACCTTATAGCCTTTACTCCTAGCTACAAACTGTGCGATAACATACCCAAAAAGTATGCCTTTGTCCACACAAGAATCGAACTTTCCCATTCTTCCATCTTCTCTTTTAATGTAGCATTTTCTTCCAAATACTTGGAAATGCTTCATATTTGTTGATTTTCCTTTCCATGCCTCATAAGGAGTTTTATCACTATTGTTTCTGAGCATTCCTCTGTTTTGAATGTGAACTGTTGTATGTACTACATGTGCCTAAAAGGTGTATGTTGACTTGGAATCCATTAACATAGTTCGAGCCATTTCCTTTATTGTCATGTTCTTCCTTTCGACCACACCATTATGTTGTGGTGTCTTCACAACTGAGAATTACCTATGTATCCCATGATTATTGGAGAAGTCCATAAATTCCTTTGAATTAAAATCTCCTCCATTGTCTGATCTTAGACATTTGATTTTTGAATCCATTTCATTTTCAACCATTTCCTTGTATATTTTGAAGTTCTCAAATGCCTCTAACTTCTTCTTGAGAAAAAAAACTTCATTCATTCTGGTATAATCATCAACTATTGGCATAAAACATTTCTCACCTTTCGAACCCTTTGTTCTAGTTGGTCCAACTAGATCAATATGCACAATCAGTGGCCTTGTTGTGGAGTATTCCTTTGATTTTAACTTGGTCTTTATTTTCTTTCCTTGTTGACAATACTTGCATAATGTGCTTGTTGGCTTCACAATTTGGGGAATTTCTCTGACTACTTCCTTTCTGCTAAGCTTGAAAATATTATCGAAGTTTGTGTGACCCATTCATCTGTGCCATAACCAAAATTCATCTTCCTTTCCTAAACAACACTTTTATTTTCCAATATCACTTAGTAAGTATATGTTTCTTGAAGTTATCATAGATTTCACCACCACTCTTCTTGAATCTTCTTTTCTTATCTCGCATTTATGTGAATAAAACACAAGTTTGTGACCTTGGTCACACATTTGACTTACACTCAGAAGATTGTGTTTCATATCTTCCACTAGTAGAATGTTTTTTTCCTTGGCATCCTTACTTCCAATTTTCATTGTGCCTCTTCCAATTATTCTAGCTGAGTCATTGTTTCCAAAGGAGACCAATCCATCTCCTTCCTTTCTCAAGGTTAGAAACTTGTCCTTATCACTTTTCATGTGCTTTGAGCACACACTTTCAACATAGATACCATGTTTTTTGTGTTTATCTTGTAGATAAAGTGTGCATTCTTCATTGTTTAATTGATTCTTCTTTCTTACCCATATTATTTGTGTTTCTTGTTTGTTATTTTTATTGTTCTATTGTGATTCTCTTTGAGGTACCATAATTCTACAATATTTGGCCATGTGTCGAATGTTGTTGCACTTGTAGCATTAAATCTCAGTACTCAAAGATTCAAACATGTTGTATCTTTTTTTCTATGTTTCAATAGACCTACTTGAATAATCATTTCATGCATAACTTTCACAATTGTATATGTTCCTATTATTTTCTCTGCAGTTCACAACCTTATGTCCAAAATTATTACATGAATACCATAAACCAAGAAAGATAGTTTGATATCTCGGAGTTGTATATCTTCTAAAATGAGTTAATCCCCTGAAACCTTCTTCTTCTTGATGTATTCTTGTTTCTGACTATCATTGATTCTGAAATATGAATCTTCTGGGTGGAGGAGTGTCTCTGTGATCTTCCTTGTGAAACTTCTTATCTTCTCTGACTGTCTCTATGTAGATTTTTGGTTTTGTTTCTCGATCTGTTTTTTTTTAGATTGATCCCTTTTTTGTTTGGTTGTATCCTAGTCTGGACTTATCGTGATGTGTTATTTGACTTCTAATAATCTCATCCAAAACTGTAGAGTTCTTCTGCATGCTTTTCTTCTGAAGGTCTTTTCTCAATGTGACAATTTATGCTTCCAAATTTCCAATGATCCTGTATTTTTCTTCTAACCGTTCTTTGAGTGCTTCTTCAATTCTTTTGTCTTCTTCTACTTGGATTTTTAATTTAGTGATCATCTTCTCTAAATATTCGGTGTTGGTATTTTGAGTTTCCTCTTTTCTTTTTAGTTCTTCCTATAGTGCCTTGTTTTTCTTATTTTCCCCTTTTATAACTTCTATGGCACTCAACAATTATTCTATGTAGTCAACTTCTGCCTCTTCATATTCTTCTTCAGAGCCTTCTTCATTGAAATATTATACTATCATGAATAAAACCCTTTATGTATCACTTTCATTGACTTCATATCCGTCTAATGAGGTGCTATCTTCTTAGGTGCAAAAGCTTTTCTTGAAAAAAGTATTTTTGGTTATTTTGCCTTTGTATGTTTGTTTTCTATTTGACTCACCTTCTTCATTCCTTTTCTTTTTATTATGGGGATATTTTTTAGTGAAATTACCAATACCATCAAAGTTAAAACAAATCAATGGAATCTTACCTCTATATTTTTCGTTGATTCCCTTTTTCAATCTTCTGACAAAGTTGGCTATTTCTTCATCGTCTTTTGAGATGTCACTATTGTTGATATCTGACTTTGCCTTTTTCTTGCACTTTTATTTAAATTCTTGAATGCTTTGAATGTTGCTTCTTTTGTAATCAGATTATCTTTATATGTTCTCATATCAAATGTTGTGAGTGTCCCATGCGGCTCATCCATGCTTAGTGTAGCTAGATCCTCTCTCTCTTCAAGTGATGAAATTTTCGAATCAAATCTCATTGGTAGAGATCTCAATACCTTTTTGAAAATGACCTATTCATGTACATCGTCTCCCAATCCTTTGATACTATTTACTACTTCATCAACATGTATAAATTAGGCATCTATGCTCTCATCATCGTTCATCTTTAGTTGTTAGAATTTTACTATGTAAAATTGAAGTTTAGCTTCTTTGAATTTCTCATCTCCTTCGTATATATTCTTCAATTTCACCCAAATTTCCTTTGTGAAGTCGCAATGCATAAATTTGGTGTCGATTTATTTAAACAGACTATTCATGAGTGAAATTGTTGCTCCTGAATTATTTTCTTCAAGTTTCTTTACGTCTTTGTCTATTGGAGGAATGGTTGGTTCTCTGTATCCATATACCATTGATCGCCAAACATCAAATCCTAGTGCCTGTATGTATGTCTTCATTATTTTTCTCTAGAAGGCATAGTCTTCCCCATCAAACTGTGGTATCCCAATCTTAGAGTAATCCATGATCTTCTTCTAGTGGTTAAACTATCTCTTGAAGGACCTTCTTTGATTCCAATTATTGGATTACTAAGAGGGGGGGTGAATCAATAATAGAGAAATTTAATCCTTTTTAACCAAAGTATATAAATGTTGTTTATATTTATGATAAATTTACCAATATCATTCAAAAAGTGCAGAATAAATTAACCATTAACAATGAACAATCATACACATACACAGTACACCAGTATTTTTACGTGGAAACCCAACATGGGAGAAAAACACATAATGCTTTTTCTTATGTCTTTAAGAATTACATTCATTGGAAGCACCAACTTCCTTTATTCTCCATCTGCAACTAGAAGGAATCTCCAACCCCCTATATTTTCAGGATACAACCTGAGGGAAGCTCCAACTCCCCAATTCTCGTGATCTAACTAGAAGGAGGCTACAAACCCCTATGTTCTTCGGATACAACCGGAAGGTGGCTACCACCACCTATCCTTGCCCCGTCCAACCACCCTGAAATATAAGTGTCAAATAACTGATGAAACCATTATTACACTGTCACTGTGAAATATGCCAGTGTAACCCTATACCAATATATGCCAACAACCTATAACCAACTTGTGCCAATAACATATAGTCAACCTATACCAATAACCTATACCAACATATACCAACAACATATACCAAGAACCTGAACCTGTACCAACATATACCAACAACTTGTACCAAGAATGTAACATCTCTGACCTACCTAGGCCTGAGGCATGCCACATTTAAAAACTTCTCATGTTCTGATACCCAATTGTAACATACCCAGACTTAAGTTTTTTGGGATATGCCACACAAAAAATCTTTTGGAACTTGATATATTAAAATGAAACATGCAAGTATTCTACAAATACATAGATTTATGTGGAAAAACAACAAACATATACATGCAACATACACTGGAAAACCCATAAACATAAACACAAGTATAAATTCATAGAATAAAAATGAACACACAATTGATACTTATCTTTTGTATAATACCACCAACTGCATGAAGACTGTAATGTCCCTGACTTGGATAGTCTAGGAAATGTTTCTAATGTGTGTGTAGGATCAAAGGTTTACAACATATAAATGATCATACAAATAATAAACGTGACAAAGGACTGCAAATTTTGTATTATGATATCTCTGTGGATTACAAAATGGCCAAATGTGGCTGAATAAACTAACAATACTTGACTAGATCAATAGACAAAGGATCTTAGCCAGAATACAAATAAGCAATTGCAACTGAATAAAATAACAACACTTGGCTAGATCAAAAGACAAAAGGATATTAGCTGGAATACAAATAAGAAACTAAAAGATAATAACCAAAATATGGGAGCACTGCAGAATCAATGAAGAATGATGGAAGACCTGGATGATCTTCCCAATGACTAGGGTGTGTCTTTCAACACCGAAATCAGCCAACTGGTGTCTTCCTCTTGCAATACACTGAACTATCTCTCCTGAGATGTGCCTCTTCTCCTCAATGACAAGTCATAATCTGCATAATGATGAATTAGGTCATTGACCCTTCCTTTATATCTTTCCAAAACACTAAATCATGCTGAAACCCTAATTCATTGTTGAATTCCAAAACCATAAATCATGTTGAAACCCTAATTCACTGTTGACTTCCAAAACCCTAATTCACTGTTGACTACTATTTTTATCTCATAATGACTTAAAAGAACTTTTAACCCTTTTTAGCTCAATGTCACTTTCTGAATATAACACCTGTGACTCGAGTGACCTCTAGTAACCCTGTTTACCTCTCTTTAGCCCTAGCTATAGTCTAACGGGGTGGTTTAGACCATTAAGACTCCTCTCTATAGCTCCTATTTGGAAAGAGACATTATAGTCATCCCTTCCCGAAATTGCTTGTCCTCAAGCAATACCAGTCTAGGGTGTTGCAACACCTGCTCACTCTCCCAAGTAGCGTCCTCTACTGGAATCCCTCTCCATCTGATAAAACACTCTATGATGACCCTTCTCCTCAGATTTCGCTCCTGAAACTCAAAAACCTCCTCCGGAACTAACTCCAACTGTCCCTCCTCATCCAATGGGGGAAGCTCCTTTGATGTGCTAATGAATTGTCCCACTTCCTTTTTGAGGCAAGAAACGTGAAACACGTTATGAATCTTTCTCCCCTTTGGAAGATATATCTCATAAGCAACCTCCCCTGCTTGGGGCATGATCCTGCAAGGACCATAAAATATGGGCTTGAGCTTCTCGGCCCCACTCTTCTTCAAAGATGACTGTCTGTATGGTTGGAGTCTCAAGAAAACCAAATCTCCAACCACAACTCTGCGCTCTATCCTGTTCCTATCCGCACTTATCTTCTATCAGTTTTTCACTGTTTACAAGTTCTCTTTCAACAACTTGAGAATATCCTAACTCTCTATGATCCATTCCTTGGCCTTGGGAGCTCTACTCTCCCTGAAGACCAAGTCTACCAAAGTCAGATCATCATATCCATACAATTCTCGGAAGGGTGTCATACCAATGGACATGTGGAAGGTGGTGTTGTAGAAATGTTCTCCTAAATGTAACCACTTTACCCATGTTCTCTGTTGTCCTCCTACATAGTTCCTCAAATTCCCTTCAACCCACTTGTTGACAATATCGATCTGCCCATCTGTCTGAGGGTGATAGTTGGTGCTAAGTGTCAAATCTATCCCCAGCAACTGAAACAACTCTCTCCAAAATGTCCCTATGAACCGACTGTCCCTGTCACTAACGATGTTCTTTGGCAACCCATGAAGTTTGAAGACCTCCCTGAAGAAAACCTCGGCTACCTATACTGTGTTTTACTCTGTCGGTATGGCGTAGAAGTGAGCAAACTCGGTCAATCTGTCGACCACTACATAGATATAGTCCTTACCATGGACCTTGGGTAGACTTGTGATGAAGTCCATAGATATACTCTCCCATTTCTGCTCTGGAATGGGTAGTGGCTGAAGAAGCCCTGTTGGAAGAGCATGCTCTGACTTGTTCGACTGGTAAGTCACACACTCACTGACGTGTCTCATAACGTCTTGTTTGAGGCCCTTCCATGAGAACCTCTCTCTGATCTATCTGTAGGTTTTGAAAAACCCCTGATGGCCTAGTAGAGGTGAATCATGAACCACCGTGAGGATCTTCTTCTTAAGCCCTGAATATGGCACCAAGTAGACTCTATCCTTGTAAAATATGACATTGTCAATGACCCTATATCGGTCATCCTATATCTACCCATCCATCACCTGGAAAATGATCTTGTTCTTGGAATATTCCACTAACAAGTGGGATTTCCAATCTATTGAAATCTCCATCAAAGAACATGATGCAGGTCTCCTCAATAGTGCATCAGCCACAATGTTCTTCTTCCCCTTGACATGCTCTATGTCAAAGTCGAATGCCTGTACCTTCGTCACCCATTTATTTTGGTGCTCACTAAGGTCCTTCTGCTCAAGGAAACACTTCAAACTATTGTGATCGGTCTTGACCACGAATTTTCTGCCCACCAAATATTGTCTGAACTTGGTCAAGGCATACATGATTGCCAACATTTCCTTGTTATAAATGGAGTACAACCTCTTAGGTTGAATAAGATTCTGGCTCTCGAATACAATGGGGTGTCCTCCCTGCATCAAAACTGCACTGATCCCTTCCCCGGATGCATCACACTCTAGTACAAATGGCAGGGTGAAGTTTGGTAGTGCCAACATTGGACAAGTGCCTTTGATCACATGAATGAAGTCATAGCTACATAGCCCAAAGAAGCTCCTCAATTATGTCATGTTCTTGGGCATCGGTCAATCCAAAATGGCCCTGATCTTCTCTTGGTGCACCTGTACCCCCTTTGCACTGATGATGTGGCCTAAGTAAATCAACTCTGCCATACCAAACTCGCACTTGGACTCTTTGGCATATAATGGCTATGCCTCCATGATGCTCAATACCTCATCCAGGTGCCTCATATGCTCTTCCCATGACCAGCTATAGATCAAAATGTCATCGAAGAAAACCAAGACTGGTTTCCTTAACTAATCCATGAATATATGGTTCATGCAAGACTAGAATGTAGCGGGTGCATTGGTTATCCCAAATGGCATAACCAGGAACTTGAAGTGTCCAAAATGACATCGAAATGTCGTCTTCTCTATGTCCTACTCTCAGATGTTGATATGATGATATCCAGAGCGTCAATCAATTTTTGAAAAAGAAAACTGCCCCATGCAGTTCATCCATCAACTCGTCAATGCATGGGATAGGGTACCGGTTCTTGATGGTTTTCTTGTTCAAGGCTCAGTAATCAATGCACATCTTCATGGTGCCATCCTTCTTCATAACTAAGACAACTGAAGAAGAAAATGGGTTGTTGCTCAGTTTGATGTGTCCCATCGCCAACAATTCCTTGATTTCCTTCTCTATCTCATCCTTGAACCTCCTAGGATGATGATAGGGGGGGGTGATCATAGGTTTATCCCCCTCCTCTAACTCAATGGTGTGCTCAAACCCCCTGTTAGGTGGTCTCCCTAGTGGAATTTCCTCAAAGACCTGTTGATGTCGTCCCAATAAATTATTGATCTCTGTATGGTATTGTTTTTTACCTTCCGAATCATTTTCAGTAGTGATCAAGCATTCTACAGCATATGCTACCTCCCCTTGTCTAAATATCCTCTCCATCCTCTTGGTTGAAACTATCCTAGGTGCTCATATCGAGATAACTCTTACAACAACCTTCTTCCCATCCTGGTCTTTGAATCCCATTTTCAAGGTTTGGTAGTTGGTAGTGATTTTTCCCAAGGTAATCATCCACTGAACTCTTGACACCACATCTGTGTCCGATAGGTCAACCACATAAAATGTGTCTCTCACTGTGCAGTTGCCTAACTTCATCTCTAAGTTTGGAACTCTGTCTAGACACTATGTTGTGTGGTCATCTGCTACCGTAACATAAAACCCCTCAAATTCCTCTGTCTGAAGTACCTGTCTCAATAATAGTGAAGTGTCGATGAAGTCTTGGGTGGCCCCACCATCTATCAGGGTGATTGCCCATTTCCCCTGAATAATCCCTCTGATACGGAGGGTATCATACCTGGGAACACCAGAAAGTGTCGCTATGACACCTCCCTTTGCTGGTTTCCTCCTATTAGCTTGTTCTGGTGGTTATGGGACTACTGGAGGATGGGATCCTACTAGTGTCAGTGGTCTACGAGGAGGTTGCTCCTCTGTTGGTGTTGACTCCTCCTCTAAAATAGTGGATCCACTATCCTGCTCCTCCTCCTCACTGTCCACATTGTCTACTGCTACATCAATATAATGAATCTCTCCCTTGCCCATGCACCTATGGCTTGGGACCCAAGGATCTATGTAGCTGAAACAAATATTCTTCCTCATAAGCTCTCACCTAGTCTCATCATACAAATTCTCATTTCCCTTCCATTCTCTCTAGAATGGCTTCCTGTCTCAATCCCTTTGGGGCACAAATGGTTTGGAGAAAGTTTTAGTCTTTGGCACTGACTCTTCTAGATCTCGAGTGTGAAGGATGGCATCCTACAAAGTGGGAGGCCTATATGCCTTCACCATCCTCTCAAACTCTCTGTGAGTCCTTCTATAAATAGCATGATCAACCTACGCTCTAATATATCTATCACTACCATGGCTACCTACTGAAACTCTGTGTTGAACACCTCTATTGTGTCAGTTTGTCTCAACTGGGCTAGATCCCTGAAGTGTATCTCGGGATCCTTCCGGAAAAACCTATCCATGAGCCTATCTATAAACTCCCTATAGGAGGTGATGAGACTGTGGCCCAATGTCACCAGTCCATAGTACCACCACTCATGTGCCTCAGCCTCCAAGTGTAAGGTCGTGAAACTAATGGCCTCTATCTCGATCATCTAGTTGAGCTTGTAATACGTGTCTAGCTTCTGTACCCAAGCTTTGGTGGTGTATTTGGATGATCCGTCGAAAGAAGGGATGGTGATTTTCCCAACTTTTCTGATGAAATCGAGGTTATTCCCCCCTTATTGTTGTGGTCCTCCCCTATGCGGCTCTCTGGGGTGGTTCCTGAGTCTAATTCCATTGTACTCAAATAAGGTCATGTCCTGATGGAAGTCATGACCCAATGTTGCATACTCCCTCCTATACTTTGCAATGTCGTCAGCATGAGTGGGTGGCCTCTTTTCTATTGGTGGCGGTGCTACTACTGGGGGTGCCCTCTAGAAACTAGGAAACCAGGGTCTAAGAATCCTACTCGCAGAGGTGTATGTGAAAGAGGTTGACTGGGGTCTACTACCTGTTCCTGATTTCCCCTGTGTTACATGTGGGACTTGTGTATCTAGGGTGCCCACTCTAGCCAATCTATCAACCACCTGTGCCAAGGACTGAGACATGGTCCGTTGACTAGCTAACATATCGTTGATAACCTACATGAAAGTTGCCTCTAGATCTATGGGGGCCTTACCACTACCCTCTGGTCACTCATATATGTCTCCTATCATCCTCTCTACCTCGCGCTTAGCCTCACACTCTACCCTTCTCTCTGCTTCTCTGTGTGCCTCTTCCTCTTCCTCTGAGCTAGGAGGAAAAGGGGGGGAATTAGGCCTATGCCTTCTTTCCTGATGCCTGTTGTAAGTGACATATTCGTCACCTACGTGTTCACGCCCCTCTAGGTCTTCTGCTGCACTCATTATCTTTAGTCATAGGTTGGCAGGACTAAAGCTCTGATACCATTGTAATGTTCCTGACTTGGCTAGTCTAGGAAACACTGCTAATGTGTGTGTAGGATCAAAGGTTTACAACATATAAATGATCATACAAATAATAAACGCGACAAAGGACTGCAAATTTTGTATTATGATATCTTTGTGGATTACAAAATGGTCGAATGCGGCTGAATAAACTGACAATACTAGACTAGATCAATAGACAAAAGATCTTAGCCGGAATACAAATAAGAAACTATGGCTGAATAAAATAAAAACACTCGACTAGATCAAAAGACAAAAGGATCTTAGCCGGAATACAAATAAGCAACTAAAAGATAATACCCGGAATATAGGAGTACTGTGTAATCAATCAAGAATGGTGGAAGACCTGGATGATCTTCTCGGTGACTAGGGTGTGTCTTTCAACACCAAAACAACCAACTAGTGTCTTCCTCCTGGAATACACTGAACTATCTCTCATGATATGCGCCTCTTCTCCTCAATGACAAGTCATAATCAACATAATGATGAATTAGGTTGTTGACCCTTCCTTTATAGCTTTCCAAAACCCTAAATCATGTTGAAACCCTAATTCATTGTTGACTTCCAAAACCCTAAATCATGTTGAAACCCTAATTCACTATTGACTTCCAAAACCCTAAATCATGCTGAAACCCTAATTCATTGTTGACTTCCAAAACCCTAAATCATTGTTGAAACCTTAATTCACTGTTGACTTCTATTTTTAGCTCATAGTGACTTAAAAGCGCTTTTAACCCTTTTTAGCTCAATGTCACTTTCCAAATATAACACCTATGACTGGAGTGACCTCTAATAACCCTGTTTACCCCTCTTTGTGTTGGACAACTAAGAGGGGGGGGGGGGGGGTGAATCAGTTGTTACCGTGCTTAAACAATTATTCTTATTTTAAACTCTTTGCAGAGCACTTAATGACAATCAAAATAATGCAGGGAGGTAAGCAATAGAACATTCGACATCAGTCACACATATGAAATATACAGAGACAAATATTTCATGAGGAAACCTATAAAGGGTAAAAACCTCTTCTTCTTGGTATGATAAGTAATCTTTACATTCTATACATTATCATACATATGTGCTCCAACTCATTGTGAGGCTACAACCTCTGTTTTGCAAGCTACAACTTGCTGAGAGCACCAACTCTCTGTTTTCTCTAGCACCAACTAGAAGGAAGCACCAACTCCCTATGTTTATCTAGCACCCACTAGAAGGAAGCACCAACTCCCTGGTTTCTCTAGCACCCACTAGAAGGAAGCAACAACTCCCTAAGTGTTCCAGCACCAACTAGATGGAAGAACCAACTTCCAGTCACACAGGCACCAACCTGTAAAATAGAGAACAACAGTTCTCCCTTGCACCACCCTACCACCCTGGTTTCTCTGGCTACAACCAGATGGAAGCTACAACTCCCTGTGTTCAAGCACCCACTTGAACCTCTGAGGAAAACAGTCCTCCCTAGCACCTCCCTACCACCCTAGTATATCAAGTTTTATTTATATCAATTTATCATAGTGATACAATATTTATCAATGGCTTACCGGTCTCATCACTCTTCTGCTACACTGCTCTTCTCTACCTGCATCAGTGTCTTCCTGCACACTTTTCCTTGCGCTTTTTTTTCTTCTACCTTTTATTCTCTCTGCGCCATGTCCATTCCATGCAACATTCCTCTTCTCTTTATTTCAGCTGCTGCACACTGCCTCCTTCTACATGCCTGAAGCACTCTCAATAGTAGCCCTCATCTCTTTTTTGTTCTGCATCCCCCTAGTCTCTGTGCACCTTGTGCATGCTATATGCATAATGCTTCTGCATGCTCTTCACCGCGCCATTGTTCTCCACATCGGGATATTCACTGCCACTCCACATTCCATGGCTTCACTCCCTCAAGAATCAACACACTCTCTCTATTCTACATGTTCTCCTCATGTCAAATCTTCTTCTTGATCATCATGTCAATTCCTCAGCTTCGGTTATACCCATGCGTTCATCATCAATGGGTGTTATGCTAAGATTCCTTAGCCTGTCTAGCAGTCGAGATTCTTTATCTTCTCTATCATATTCAAGCTCATCCTCTCTGTTGCAGTTATAGGCTTCAATGCTCTTCCATATGTCAATTGACTCTATGAACAGTCTTCATTCCACTAGCAGATGCCCTGAGACTCTTTAGCTCCTCTGGGAATCACATTGAGGCCTCTTTGATTTTTCTGTGCAGAAACAATCAGTGGTTTTTGGCAGTTACAATATGAACCTCTTGAGCCTTATTCCTTTGGAACCTTTCACCTTTCCTTTCACATGTGGCCTCAAGAAGTGACCACACGCCTATTCAGTAGGCGCTTTCACGATTTGCATTTTGACAATTCCTATTGTGAAGCATCTCAACTCTCCAAGTCACGATCTCCGAAGTGGAGGTTAGCTTCGTGCTAGCTCCTCCCTTAAGCCTTCGTCGATGGGACCATAGGTTATGACCAGAGGCCAATTCTAAACACGCATTTCACATTTCACGTTTTGGGGATTCTGTCGTGAGTGTCCTTGACACCTCCAACTCTCAGTATCCAAAACTCTGAAATGGACTCTTTGTTGATGTGCCTGTTTTGGGATTTCAGCGTTTTGCATTTTGCAATTTTGGGATTCCTGTGATGAAGAGTCTCGACTCTTGACTCCTCCAACTCCCGGTATCCAAAACCTACACCAAAAGGTGTTTTTCGCATTTCGGCATTCCGACATTTCATCATTCTTGTGGTGAAGTGTTTCGACACTCCAACTCCCAGTATCCGAAACCTACACCAAAAGGTGTTTTTCACATTTTGGCATTCTTGTGGTGAAGTGTTTCAACACTTCCAACTCCTGATATCCAAAACTTAAACCAAAAGGTGTTTTTCACATTTCGGCATTTCGGCATTTCGGCATTCCTGTGGTGAAGTGTTTCGACACTTCCAACTCCCGGTATCCGAAACTTGCACCAAAAGGTGTTTTTTTCATTTCAGCATTCCGGCATTTCGGCATTCCTGTGGTGAAGTGTTTCGACACTTCCAACTCCTGGTATCCGAAAATTGCACCAAAAGGTGTTTTTCAAATTTTAGCATTCCGACATTTTGGCATTCCTGTGGTGAATTGTTTCGACACTTCCAACTCTCGGTATCTGAAACTTTCACCAAAAGGTGTTTTTCGCATTTCGGCATTTCGGCATTCCTATGGTGAAGTGTTTCGACACTTCCAACTCCCGGTATCAGAAACTCCGAAATGGAGTGGTTTCACATTTCGCGATTTTCTGTCGTGAGTTGCTTCCTTGAATCTTGGAGTTTACGCTTCTAAATGGGATCCAACAATCACTTGTTGAACTTTCCATTTCCATGCCATTATCCCTACGTTGTTGGTTGTCATCTTTTCCATCAATGACAAACATGCATACTCTGCACTATCTCTTCTGATCTTATCGAGCTTTCTCTGTTGTGTCTTCCCAAAATACTTCTAGTGCCTGCCTGACACATTATTCCTATACTTAAGCCATCGTTGTTGTTGTACTTTCCATCAATGAAAAGAATACACTGCCTGTAAAACATGCCAACAATCTCCCCCTTTGGCATTGATGGCAACAAAGGCACCTAGATCTGTTCTTTTCTCCTCCTTTGACATCAATGTCAAATAAAACATGCTCCCCCAGAGTTGTTGCAGTATTTTTCGAAGGTATAAGATATTCAATCAATACAAAATCCCCCTAACAGGATGGACTCTCTTAGGTGTGAGATGGGATGACACCTAGCTTCTGTTGGAGATATTCAAATGGTGTCTTGGCTAGGGGTTTAGTAAAGATGTCGGCAATTTGTTCTATGGCTGGAATGTAATGGACTTGAACAATCTGATTGGTGACCTTCTCTCTCAGAAAATGGTATTTTATGGGAATATGCTTGGTCTTGGGGTGGAATACAGGATTCTTGGACACACTGATGGCACTAGTGTTATCACAACGAATTGGGATCGGTGTAGCATATTTTACCTCCAAGTCTACAAGTGCCTGAATCATCCATAATACCTAAGTGCAATAGGTAGCAACAACAATGTACTCTGCTTCTATAGTTGATAAAGAAATGGAACCTTGCTTTTTACTCAAACATGCGACTAGAGAATCTCCTAAGAAGAACACACCTCCACTCGTTCTTTTCCTTTCATCCATGTAGTTAGCCCAATCAGCATCTGAGTAGACTGATAATTGAAAATTATGATTCCTAGGATACCATAGGCCATAGTTCATTGTTTCTTTCAAATATCTTAATATCCTTTTGACAGCTAGAAAGTGACTTTGTTTAGGTGCAAACTGATATCTTCCTACCATTCCAATAGCATGCATTATGTTTGGGCAAGATGTTGTGATGTATAGTAGGTTGCCTATCATTGACCTATATGAACTTTGATCAACATTAGGTGAGTCATCATCCTTGCTTAATTTCAATACAGTAACCATAGGTGTGCCCACAGGTTTAGAATATTCCATTTGAAACTTTTTCAACATTTCTCTTAGATATATTTCTTGAGAAATGAACATCCCTTCAGACCTCTGAGTCATTTACAGACCAAGAAAAAATGACAGTTCACCTATCATAGACATTTCAAACTCAGACTCCATGGAAGAAGCAAACCATTGTACCAATGAATCCTTATTACATCCGAAGATGACGTCATCTACATAGACCAACATGATGAGCAAATCATTATCCTCTGTTTTGATATATAGATTGTTTTCAACTGTATCAATTGTACCTCTCTTGAACCCTTTGTCTTTGAGATACATATCCAGTCTATGATACCAGGCACAAGGGGCTTGTTTTAACCCATATAAAGCTTTCTTCAGCTTGCATACTAAGTCAGGGTTATCAGACAGTTCAAAACCTTTTGGTTGTTCCATATAGAATTCTTCAATTAAATCTCCATTTAGAAAAGCTGACTTGACATCCATTTGATAGACTTTAAACCTTTTATGACAAGCATAGGCAAGAAATATTCCGATAGCTTCTAATCTTCCTACAGGCGCAAATGTTTCATCAAAATCCAATCCTTCTATTTGAACATAGCCTTTACAGACCAGTCTTGCTTTGTTCCTGACAGCTTGTCCCTACTCATTCAACTTATTCTTAAAGATCCATTTGGAACCAATGATATTTTTACCTTCAGGTCTATGAATCATCTGCCACGTATTGTTTTTCTCAATCTGATCAAGTTCATCATTCATTGCTTTAACCCAATGGTCATATTTGCTAGATTCATTAACATTCTTGGGTTCCAGCATGGATATGAAAGCTATATGTGATTGTTCGGTGTTTTTGATTATCTTTCTCCTGGTTTGTACACCTTTGTCTTTTTCACCAATTATCTGACTTGCAGGATGATTCTTTTGAGTGATTATGGAGGAGGAATTTGAAGTTGTCTACTGATTTGATTATGTCTGAGTATATGTGTCTTCATCTGATTCAGAGTCTTCTTTTTCTAATTCTTGGACCTGTTCATCTTCAGCTTTAGCTGTGTCCTCTGTAGAAGACTCATTATTGTACACCTCTCTTGTTGGGATTCCTTCATCAAATTTTATGTCAATACAGTCAACCATTTTATGTAGCCTCTTATTATAGCATTTGTATCCTTTACTGTTTGTAGCATGCCCTAAGAAGATACCTTCATCATCCCTGTCATCATATTTTCCAAGGTTCTCATCATTATTCTTTATGTAACATTTACTCCCAAAAACTTTGAAGTGTTTGATTGAAGCAGGTCTCCCATACCACAGTTCATAAGGTGTCTTGTCACTTTGTGGTCTGAGGTGGGAT
>ML789311.1:1149796-1162911 GCA_009831015.1 Picea engelmannii
TGGGCCAGCCATATATGTGGAAACACCATGCTATCTACGAGTCTCGACCCCGTAGTGTCATTATTACTCTGGGGGGTCATCTCTACAGGATACCAGAGGTAGTTCCAACTACTGCCCCACCTAAACAGTGCTGCAAGGTAGTAGCTCATAGTACAAAATTCATCTTCTCCACAATCTATTCAAAAGGGGAACAAAAGGATACTACAACCACTACAGCCTCGCCCCAAGCACCTTCTATCCAACAAAAGCAGGTCAACAAGGTTGCAACAAAGTGCAAATATTCCTTCTGTGCATCTTCCTCTCATGTATCTAGACTTGTTGAGCAGCCTCAACCGCAACAGATTCGTGACAGATTTCCACAAACTAAGCAACGCGACGTCTCCAGCAAGACAAATAGCTCACCAAGATGCAGATTCAACAAATGCTTTTCCCTCTCCCCCAGGAACTCAACGCAATGGATACCATTGCTTCCTAAGGAGGGAGGATTGATCCAGGTGGATATTGGTGGCCACCCACCATTTCCAAATGGCTCAAAACAGTTTTTTGGCCATTTTGGCAATTTACTATTTTTAGCAGGTTTTAACTTCTGGGGCCATTTTGAGGGTCCAAATGAAGGTTTTTTGAGATTGAGGTTCTCAATGATAGTCGAAGGCATGATTTATCCCCCAAAATGAATCTCCTTGACAATACCTTTCCAACGATCTATCACGCACCTAAAACAGAGATCGTATGCAAAAGTTATGACCCCGGGAAGTTCATGTACTCACTTACCCAAACGGGGCCCACATGACTTTTGGCGCTTCATCTCCTAGGGTTAGGTTTTTGGATGTCTAGGAATTTTGGCATTCTCGTCTATTGTAAAAAGGACTTCTGAGCCTCATTGTAATCATCTTCTTGCGAATGCGAGTAGCCTTCACATCTCTTCTCAGAGATAAGCTGCCACCATTCTAGAGAGTCTTTCACTCTGTATTTTTATAGTCTCTGTACATTTCTCTGATTAATAGAAATCGTGTATTACTGTATATCTATGTTTATGGTTGCATCTCTGATACATTTGTTTTATATTATTAAATATCTGCAATATCTCTGTGCATTTCTTTATTATATCTCCGCTCTCATTTCGTGTCGAAAATAATCCGGATCAGTGGTATCAGAGCAGGCTACTCTTGATCGTTTTTCAGTGCATGTCCCCAACGAGGTATGAGTATAGCAAGTTGGGTCTTGAGCTTGTCTCTCTCGAGGAAAATCACTCTCGCACACCCAAGAAACCCTCAATGGCGGAAGAAAAGAAAAATGATGGAGCAAACGATCCTATCAGTCTGTTGCTTGAGCAAGCTCTCGCACGACAGAGGGACGAAATGATGGAGGATTTTTCCCACATCCTTCAACGCCTGCCGATAGCATCAAGTGCATCTTCATCAAGCGACCACTTTGGAGGCACCTTGCCTTTCAAGGTACATGTTAATTTTGATATTCCCGTATTTGAAGGTCAAATAGATGCAGATGCCCTAGATAAATGGTTAAATCTGCTAGAAGGTTATTTCTATATTCATAATTTTTCAGACAAGAAAAAGATCACCTTCACACTCCTTAAGGCTCTCCCACATGTCAAACATTGGTGGGAAACTTACTGGGAGCAGAGTTCCACAGAGGATTCTGGAATATATGTGGATGAGCCCACATGGGAATTTTTTGTGGATGCGGTAAAGGAACAATATTACCCTGTTGGCAACTATGAGGACCAGTACATGTGATGGACCACACTGCGGCAAGAGAGGGGCCATGCAGTTTTGGAGTTCACCAATACCTTCCATACCTTGCGCACCAAGCTGGGTATCAAAGACTCCGAGCGACATTTGGTTCTGAAATACCGTGGGGCTCTGCACAGATACATCCAAACTGAAATGGATTTTCTGGACATCTCATCACTCGGTGCTGCTTATCGATATGCTGTTAAAATTGAGCAGAAATTTAAGCACCAGAACAAACGGGAATTTGGGTCTGCAAATCCGCGACAACCAAAGTATGACAAAGACGGCCCGAACAAACAATCTCCGGAAAACTAGTCCAAGACACAGGAAAAGAAGGGTCACGGGAAGACAAAGAAGGACACCGGGAAATGGTGCGATTTCCATAAAAGTCCCTGGCACAACACCGACGAATGTCACTCAAAATAGTCATGACTGGCCGAGATCAAAGACAAGGAGATGAACCCTGATTCTGAATTTGATTCTGAAAATACTGGTAAAAGACAGATCATCGACGCAGACCCCACTACTATTGTTGCGACCGCAACAATTCAACCAGAAGAACCAACAGATCCAGAAGAGGGGGAGCTCCTTTTTCATTCACAGATGTGGGTGAAGGGGACTCCGCTGCATTTTATTGTTGATAGAAGAAGCCAGAAGAACCTCATCTCAGCAGAGGTCATTAAACAGTTGGGATTGTTGACAACACCACACCCGCAACCATACAGCATCGGGTGGCTTCGCCAAGGACGAGATCTTCGTGTTAGCCAGCAGTGTTGATTTTCATAAGGCATCCAACCCTTCAAGGATGAGTTATTATGTGATGTTTCCCCACTAGATGTCTGTGATGTTCTCTTGGGCCAGCCATATATGTGGAAACGCCATGCTATCTACGAGTCTCGACCCTGTAGTGTCATTATTACTCTGGGGGGTCATCTCTACAGGATACTAGAGGTAGTTCCAACTACTGCCCCACCTAAACAGTGATGCAAGGTAGTATCTCATACTACAAAATTCATCTTCTCCACAATCTGTTCAAAAGGGGAACAAAAGGATACTACAACCACTACAGCCTCGCCCCAAGCACCTTCTATCCAACAGAAGCAGGTCAGCAAGGTTGCAACAAAGTGCAAAGATTCCTTCTGCGCATCGTCCTCTCATGTATCTAGACTTGTTGAACAGCCTCAACTGCAACAGGTTCATGACATATTTCCACAAACTAAGTAGCGCGACGTCTCCAGCAAGACAAACAGCTCACCAAGATGCAGATTCAACAAATGTTTTTCCCTCTCCCCCGGGAACTCAACGTAATGGATACCATTGCTTCCTAAGGAGGGAGGATTGATCCAGGTGGATATTGGTGGAAACCCACTATTTCCAAATGGCTTAAAACAGTTTTCTGGCCATTTTGGCAATTTACTATTTTTAGCAGGTTTTAACTTACGGGGCCATTTTGAGGGTCCAAATGAAGGTTTTTCGAGATCGAGGTTGTCAATGATAGCCGAAGGCATGATTGAGACCCCAAAATGAATCTCCTCGACAATACCTTTCCAACGAGCTATGACGCACCTAAAACGGAGATCGTATGCAAAAGATACGACCCGAGGAAGTTGATGTACTCACTTACCCAAACGGGGCCCACATGACTTTTGGCGCTTCATCTCCTAGGGTTAGGTTTTTGGATGTCTAGGACTTTTGGCATTCCCGTATATTGTAAAAAGGCCTTCAAAGCCTCATTGTAATCATCTTCTTGTGAATGCGAGTAGCCATCACATCTCTTCTGAGAGATAAGCTGCCACCATTCTAGCGAGTCTTTCACTCTGTATTTTTACAGTCTCTGTACATTTCTCTGATTAATAGAAATCATGTATTACTGTATATCTATTTTTATGGTTGCATATTTGATACATTTCTTTTATATTATTAAATATCTGCAATATCTCTGTGCATTTCTTTATTATATCTCCGCTCTTATTTCGTGCCGAAAATAATCTGGATCAGTGGTATCAGAGCAGGCTGCTCTTGATCGTTTTTCAGTGCATGTCCCCGACGAGGTCTGAGTATAGCAAGTTGGGTCTCGAGCTTGTCTCTCTATAGGACAATCACTCTCGTACACCCAAGAAACCCTCAATGGCGGAAGAAAAGAAAAACGATGGAGAAGATGATCCTATCAATCTGTTGCTTGAGCAAGCTCTCACACGACAGAGGGACGAAATGATGGAGAATTTTTCCCACATCCTTCAACGCCTGCCGATAGCATCAAGCGCATCTTCATCAAGAGACCACTTTGGAGGCACCTCCCCTTTCAAGGTACATGTTAATTTTGATATTCCCGTATTTGAAGGTCAAATAGATGTAGATGCCCTAGATAAATGGTTAAATCTGCTAGAAGGTTATTTCTCTATTCATAATTTTTCAGACAAGGAAAATATCACCTTCGCACTCCTTAAGGCTCTCCCCCATGTCAAACATTGGTGGGAAACTTACTGGGAGAAGATTTCCACAGAGGATTCTGGAATATATGGGGCCGAGCCCACTTGGGAATTTTTTGTGGATGCTGTAAAGGAATAGTATTACCCTCTTGGCAACTATGAGGACCAGTACATGAGATGGACCACACTGCGGAAAGAGAGGGGCCAAGCAGTTTCGGAGTTCACCAATACCTTCCATACCTTGCGCACCAAGCTGGGTATCAAAGACTCTGAGCGAAATTTGGTTCTGAAATACCGTGGGGCTCTGCACAGATACATCCAAACCGAAACGGATTTTCTGGACATCTCATCACTCGGTGTTGCTTATCGATATGCTGTTAAAATTGAGCAGAAATTTAAGCACCAGAACAAATGGGAATTCAGGTCTGCAAATCTGCAACAACCAAAGTATGAAAAAGATGGAACAAACAAACAGTCTCCCGAAAACCAGTCCAAGACACAGGAAAAGAAGGGTCACGGAAGGACAAAGAAGGACACCGGGAAATGGTGTGATTTCCACAAAAGTCCCTAGCACAACACCGACGAATGTCGCTCAAAATAGTCATTGGTGGTCGAGATCAAAGAAAAGGAGCCGAACCCTGATTCAGAATCTGATTCTGAAAATACTGGTAAAAGATAGATCATCGACGCAGACCCCACTGCTATTGTCGCGACCGCAGCAATTCAACCAGAAGAACCAACAAATCCAGAAGAGGGGGAGTGCCTTTTTCATTCACAAATGTGGGTGAAGGGGACCCCGCTGCATTTTATTGTTGATAGCAGAAGCCAGAAGAACCTCATCTCAGTAGAGGTCATTAAACAGTTGGGATTGTCGACAACACCACACCCGCAACCATACAGCATCGGGTGGCTTCGAGAAGGATGAGATCTTCATGTTAGCCAGCAGTGTCGATTGTCATACGGCATCCAAACCTTCAAGGATGAGGTATTATGTGATGTTTCCCCACTGGATGTCTGTGATGTTCTCTTGGGCCAGCCATATATGTAGAAACGCCATGCTATCTACGATTCTCGACCCCGTAGTGTCATTATTACTCTAGGGGGTCATCTCTACAGGATACCATAGGTAGTTCCAACTACTGCCCCACCTAAACAATGTTGCAAGGTAGTATCTCATACTACAAAATTCATCTTCTCCACAATTTGTTCAAAAGGGGAACAAAAGGATACTACAACCACTACAGCCTCGCCCCAAGCACCTTCTATCCAATAGAAGCAGCTCAACAAGGTTGCAACAAAGTGCAAAGATTCCTTCTGCGCATCGTCCTCTCATGTATCTAGACTTGTTGAGCAGCCTCAACCGCAACAGGTTCGTGACAAATTTCCACAAACTAAGCAGCGCGACGTCTCCAGCAAGACAAACAACTCACCAAGATGCAGATTCAACAAATGTTTTTCCCTCTCCCCCGGGAACTCAACGCAATGGATACCATTGCTTCCTAAGGAGGGAGGATAGATCCAGGTGGATATTGGTGGCCACCCACCATTTCCAAATAGCTCAAAACAATTTTTTGGCCATTTTGGCAGTTTACTATTTTTAGCAGGTTTTAACTTCCAGGGCCATTTTGAGGGTCCAAATGAAGGTTTTTCGAGATCGAGGTTCTCAATGATATCCGAAGGCATGATTGAGCCACCAAAATGAATCTCCTCGACAATACCTTTCCAACGAGATATCACGCGCCTAAAACAGAGATCGTATGCAAAAGTTACGACCCCGGGAAGTTGATGTACTCACTTACCCAAACGGGGCCCACATGACTTTTGGCGCTTCATCTCCTAGGGTTAGGTTTTTGGATGTCTAGGAATTTTGGCATTCCCGTATATTGTAAAAAGGCCTTCCGAGCCTCATTGTAATCATCTTCTTGCGAATGCGAGTAGCCGTCACATCTCTTCTCATAGATAAGCTGCCACCATTCTAGCGAGTCTTTCACTCTGTATTTTTTACAGTCTCTGTACATTTCTTTGATTAATAGAAATTGTGTATTATTGTATATCTATGTTTATGGTTGCATCTCTGATACATTTCTTTTATATTATTAAATATCTGCAATATCTCTGTGCATTTCTTTATTATATCTCCGCTCTCATTTCGTGCCAAAAATAATCTGGATCAGTGGTATCAGAACAGGCAGCTCTTGATCATTTTTCAGTGCATGTCCCCGACGAGGTCTAAGTATAGAAAGTTGGGTCTCGAGATTTTCTCTCTCGAGGAAAATATCTCTCGCACACCCAGGAAACCCTCAATGGCGGAAGAAAATAAAAACGATGGAGCAAACGATCCTATCAGTCTGTTGCTTGAGCAAGCTCTCACGCGACAGAGGGATGAAATGATGGAGAATTTTTCCCACATCCTTCAATGCCTGCCGATAGCATCAAGCGCATCTTCATCAAGAGACCACTTTGGAGGAACCTCTCCTTTCAAGGTACATGGTAATTTTGATATTCCCGTATTTGAAGGTCAAATAGATGCAGATGCCCTAGATAAATGGTTAAATCTGCTAGAACGTTATTTCTCTATTCATAATTTTTCTGACAAGGAAAAAATCACCTTCGCACTCCTTAAGGATCTCCCCCATGTCAAACATTGGTGGGAAACTTACTGGGAGCAGAGTTCCACAGAGGATTCTGGAATATATGGGGCCAAGCCCACTTGGGATATTTTTGTGGATGTGGTAAAGGAACAATATTACCCTGTTGGCAACTATGAGGACCAGTACATGAGATGGACCACACTGCGGCAAGAGAGGGGCCAAGCAGTTTTGGAGTTCACCAATACCTTCCATACCTTGCGCACCAAGCTGGGTATCAAAGACTCCGAGTGACATTTGGTTCTTAAATACTGTGGGGCTCTGCACAGATACATCCAAACTGAAATGGATTTTCTGGACATCTCATCACTCGGTGCTTCTTATGGATATGCTGTTAAAATTGAGAAAAAATTTAAGCACCAGAACTAACAGGAATTCGGGTCTGCAAATCTGCAACAACCAAATTATGACAAAGATGGCCCGAACAAACAGTGTCCCGAAAAATAGTCCAAGACATAGGAAAAGAAGGGTCACGGGAAGACAAAGAAGGACACCGGGAAATGGTGCGATTTCCACAAAAGTCCCTGGCACAACACCGACGAATGTCGCTCAAAACAGTAATTGGTGGCCGATATCAAAGACGAGGAGCCGAACCCTGATTCAGAATCTGATTCTGAAAATACTGGTAAAAGACAGATCATCGACGCAGACCCCACTACTATTATCGCGACCGCAGCAATTCAACCAGAAGAACCAACAAATCCAGAAGAGGGGGAGAACCTTTTTCATTCACAGATGTGGGTGAAGGGGACCCCGCTGCATTTTATTGTTGATAGTGGAAGCCAGAAGAACCTCATCTCAGCAGAGGTCATTAAACAGCTGGGATTGTCGACAACACCACACCCGCAACCATACAGCATCGGGTGGCTTCGCCAAGGATGAGATCTTCGTGTTAGCCATCAGTTTCGATTGTCATACGGCATCCAACCCTTCAAGGATGAGGTATTATGTGATGTTTCCCCACTGGATGTCTGTGATGTTCTCTTGGGCCGGCCATATATGTGGAAACTCCATGCTATCTACGAGTCTCGACCCCGTAGTGTCATTATTACTCTGGGGGGTCATCTCTACAGGATACCAGAGGTAGTTCCAACTACTGCCCCACCTAAATAGTGCTGCAAGGTAGTATCTCATAGTACAAAATTCATATTCTCCACAATCTATTCAAAAGGGGAACAAAAGGATACTACAACCACTACAGCCTCGCCCCAAGCACCTTCTATCCAACAAAAGCAGGTCAACAAGGTTGCAACAAAGTGCAAATATTCCTTCTGCGCATCATCCTCTCATGTATCTAGACTTGTTGAGCAGCCTCAAGTGCATGTCCCCGACGAGTTCTGAGTATAGAAAGTTGGGTCTCGAGCTTGTCTCTCTCGAGGAAAATTGCTCTCACACACCCAAGAAACCCTCAATGGAGGAAGAAAAGAAAACGATGGAGCAGACGATCCTATTAGTTTGTTGCTTGAGCAAGCTCTCATGCGACAGAGGGACAAAATGATGGAGAATTTTTCCCACATCCTTCAACGCCTGCCGATAGCATTAAGCGCATCTTCATCAAGCGACCACTTTGGAGGCACCTCGCCTTTCAAGGTACATGTTAATTTTGATATTCCCATATTTGAAGGTCAAATAGATGCAGATGCCCTAGATAAATGGTTAAATCTGCTAGAAGTTTATTTCTCTATTCATAATTTTTCTGACAAGGAAAAGATCACCTTCTCACTCCTTAAGGCTCTCCCCCATGTCAAACATTGGTGGAAAACTTATTGGGAGCAGAGTTCCACAGAGGATTCTGGAATATATGGGGACGAGCCCACTTGGGAATTTTTTGTGGATGCGGTAAAGGAACAGTATTACCCTGTTGGAAACTATGAGGACCAGTACATGAGATTAACCACACTGCGGAAAGAGAGGGGCCAAGTAGTTTCAGAGTTCACCAATACCTTCCATACCTCGCGCACCAAGCTGGGTATCAAAGACTCCGAGCGACATTTGGTTCTGAAATACCGTGCGGCTCTGCACAGATACATCCAAACTGAAATGGATTTTCTGGACATCTCATCACTCGGTGCTGCTTATCGATATGCTGTTAAAATTGAGCATAAATTTAAGCACCAGAACAAACGGGAATTTGGGTCTACAAATCTACAACAACCATAGTATGACAAAGACGGCCCGAACAAACAATCTCCAAAAAACCAGTCCAAGACACAAGAAAAGAAGGGTCACAGGAAGACAAAGAGGGACACCGGGAAATGGTGCGATTTCCGCAAAAGTCCCTGGCACAACACCGACGAATGTCACTCAAAACAGTCATTGGTGGCTGAGATCAAAGACAAGAAGCTGAACCCTGATTATGAATCTGATTCTGAAAATACTGGTAAAAGACAGATCATCGACGCAGACCCCACTGCTATTGTCGTGACCGCAGCAATTCAACAAGAAGAACCAACAGATCCAGAAGAGGGGGAGCGCCTTTTTCATTCACATATGTGGGTGAAGGGGACCTCGCTACATTTTATTGTTTATAGCGGAAGCCAGAAGAACCTCATCTCAGTAGAGGTCATTAAACAGTTGGGATTGTCGACAACACCACACCCGCAACCATACAACATCGGGTGGCTTTGCCAAGGATGAGATATTCGTGTTAGCCAACAGTGTCGATTTTCATACGGCATCAAACCCTTCAAGGATGAGGTATTATGTGATGTTTCCCCACTGGATGTCTGTGATGTTCTCTTGGGCCAGCCATATATGTGGAAATGCCATGCTATCTACGAATCTCGACCCCGTAGTTTCATTATTACTCTGGGGGGTCATCTCTATAGGATACCAGAGGTAGTTCCAACTACTGCCCCACCTAAATAGTGCTGCAAGGTAGTATCTCATACTACAAAATTCATATTCTCCATAATCTGTTCAAAAGGGGAACAAAAGGATACTACAACCACTACAGCCTCGCCTCAATCACCTTCTATCCAACAGAAGCAGGTCAGAAAGGTTGCAACAAAGTGCAAAGATTCCTTCTGCGCATCGTCCTCTCATGTATCTAGACTTGTTGAGCAGCCTCAACCGCAACAGGTTCGTGACAGATTTCCACAAACTAAGCAGCGCGACATCTCCAGCAAGACAAACAGCTCACCAAGATGCAGATTCAACAAATGCTTTTCCCTCTCCCTCGGGAACTCAACGCAATGGATACCATTGCTTCCTAAGGAGGGAGGATTGGTCCAGGTGGATATTGGTGGCCACCCACCATTTCCAAATGGCTTGAAATAGTTTTCTGGTCATTTTGGCAATTTACTATTTTTAGCAGGTTTTAACTTATAGGGCCATTTTGAGGGTCCAAATGAAGGTTTTTCAAGATATAGGTTCTAAATTATAGTCGAAGGCATGATTGAGCCCCGAAAATGAATCTCCTCGACAATACCTTTCCAACGAGCTATCACGCACCTAAAACGGAGATCATATGTAAAAGTTACGACCCCGGGAAGTTGATGTACTCACTTACCCAAACGGGGCCCACATGACTTTTGGCACTTCATCTCCTAGGGTTAGGTTTTTGGATGTCTAGAACTTTTGGCATTCTCGTCTATTGTAAAAAGGCCTTCTGAGCCTCATTGTAATCATCTTCTTGCAAATGCGAGTAGCCGTCACATCTCTTCTCAGAGATAAGCTGCCACCATTCTAGCGAGTCTTTCACTCTGTATTTTTACAGTCTCTGTACATTTCTCTGATTAATAGAAATCATGTATTACTGTATATCTATGTTTATGGTTGCATCTCTGATACATTTCTTTTATATTATTAAATATCTGCAATATCTTTGTGCATTTCTTTATTATATCTCCGCTCTCATTTCGTGCCGAAAATAATCCGGATCAGTGGAATCAGAGCAGGCTGCTCTTGATCGTTTTTCAGTGCATGTCCCCGACGAGGTCTGAGTATAGAAAGTTGGGTCTGGAGATTGTCTCTCTCGAGGACAATATCTCTCGCACACCCAAGAAACCCTCAATGGTGAAAGAAAATAAAAACGATGGAGCAGACGATCCTATCAGTCTGTTGCTTGAGCAAGCTCTCACGCAACAGAGGGACGAAATGATCGAGAATTTTTCCCACATCCTTCAATGCCTGCCAATAGCATCAAGTGCATCTTCCTCAAGCGAACACTTTGGAGGAACCTCGCCTTTCAAGGTACATGTTAATTTTGATATTCCCATATTTGAAGGTCAAATAGATGCAGATGCCCTAGATAAATGGTTAAATCTGCTAGAAGGTTATTTCTCTATTCATAATTTTTCAGACAAGGAAAAGATCACCTTCGCACTCCTTAGGGCTCTCCTCCATGTCAAACATTGGTGGGAAACTTACTGGGAGCAGAGTTCCACAGAGGATTCTGGAATATATGGGGCCGATCCCACTTGGGAATTTTTTGTGGATGTGGTAAAGGAACAGTATTACCCTGTTGGCAACTATGAGGACCAGTACATGAGATGGACCACACTGCGGCAAGAGAGGAGCCAAGCAGTTTCGGAGTTCACCAATACCTTCCATACCTTGCACACCAAACTAGGTATCAAAGACTCTGAGCGACATTTGGTTCGGAAATACCATGGGGCTCTGCACAGATACATCCAAACTGAAATGGATTTTTTGGACATCTCATCACTCGGTGTTGCTTATCGATATGCTGTTAAAATTGAGCAGAAATTTAAGCACCAGAACAAACGGGAATTCGGGTCTGCAAATCCGCAATAACCAAAGTATGACAAAGACGGCCCGAACAAACAATCTCCAGAAAACCAGTCCCAGACACGGGAAAAGAAGGGTCACGGGAAGACAAAGAAGGATACTGGGAAATGGTGCGATTTCCACAAAAGTCCCTGGCACAACATCGACGAATGTTGCTCAAAACAGTCATTGGTGGCCGAGATCAAAGACAAGGAGCCGAACCCTGATTCATAATCTGATTCTGAAAATACTGGTAAAAGAAAGATCATCGACGCAGACCCCACTACTATTGTCGCGACCACAGCAATTCAACCAGAAGAACCAATAGATCCAGAAGAGGGGGAGTGCCTTTTTCATTCACAGATGTGGACGAAGGGGACCCCGCTGCATTTTATTGTTGATAGCAGAAGCCAGAAGAACCTCATCTCAACAGAGGTCATTAAACAGTTGGGATTGTCGACAATACCACACCCGCAACCATACAACATTGGTTTGCTTCGCCAAGGATGAGATCTTTGTGTTAGCCAGCAGTGTCGATTGTCATACGACATCCAACCCTTCAAGGATGAGGTATTATGTGATGTTTCCCCACTGGATGTCTGTGATGTTCTCTCGGGCCAGCCATATATGTGGAAACGCCATGCTATCTACGAGTCTTGACCCCGTAGTGTCATTATTAATCTGGGGGGTCATCTCTACAGGATACCAGAGGTAGTTCCAACTACTGCCCCACCTAAATAGTGCTGCATGGTAGTATCTCATACTACAAAATTCATCTTCTCCATAATCTGTTCAAAAGGGGAACAAAAGGATACTACAACCACTACAGCCTCGCCCCAAGAACCTTCTATCCAACAGAAGCAGGTCAACAAGGTTGCAACAAAGTGCAAAGATTCCTTCTGTGCATCATCCTCTCATGTATCTAGACTTGTTGAGCAGCCTCAACCACAACAGGTTCGTGACAGATTTCCACACACTAAGCAGCGCGACGTCTCCAGCAAGACAAACAACTCACCAAGATGCAGATTCAACAAATGCTTTTCCCTCTCCCCCGGGAACTCAATGCAATGGATACCATTTCTTCCTAAGGAGGGAGGATTGATCCAGGTGGATATTGGTGGCCACCTACCATTTCCAAATGGCTCAAAACAGTTTTCTGGCCATTTTGGCAATTTACTATTTTTAGCAGGTTTTAAATTCCGGGGCCATTTTGAGGGTCCAAATGAAGGTTTTTCGAGATCGAGGTTCTTAATGATAGCCTAAGGAATTATTGAGCCCCAAAAATGAATCTCCTCGACAATACCTTTCCAATGAGCTATCACGCTCCTAAAACGGAGATCGTATCCAAAAGTTACGACCCCGGGAACTTGATGTACTCACTTACCCAAACGGGGCCCACATGACTTTTGGCGTTTCATCTCCTAGGGTTAGGTTTTTGGATGTCTAGGACTTTTGGCATTCCCGTCTATTGTAAAAAGGCCTTTCGAGCCTCATTGTAATCATCTTCTTGCGAATGCGAGTAGCCGTCACATCTCTTCTCAGAGATAAGCTGCCAC